>WBMV01000952.1:183789-252108 GCA_013396655.1 Campylorhamphus procurvoides | reverse complement strand
GGGCGAAGACCAGAAACCAAACCAAACCAAACCAACACACCACCTTATCAATATTGTTGAAATAGTTTTAAATCTTATTCCAGTAAAACAATTCACAATTTTTTTGTCTTTTTTTTTTCTTTTAAAAAAAAAAAACCCTCAAGGTCAGTCTTGAGCAGTTGAAGTCATGAGGTTGCTGCATACATGAATTGTCCTCTATTGAAACTCTTGTCTCACAGCTTCAATTAGGGTTTATTACCATGAAAATTTCTGAGTCACATCACTCATGATGGGATTCTTCTGATCAAATGCTTATTTAATGGGGATCTAAACATTAGAGTTAGCCTTACAAGATTCTATGTCTAATGAGAGAGAGAAATCAGCCCTTCTAGGATGAGTTTGGTGCCATCATAAAATAATTGTCTAAATCAGCTAATGAAGAGGATGTGTAATACTGCCTTTTTGCGAGTCAAATATTTTAAAAATTCCACCTAGCCTTTTATCTCTCCAAGATATAAGGTAGATGATTTGCAATATTTGGTTTTTTGGAAATATGGATATTTAGCCCCGCTGTGTTGTGATTATTGCTCATGCCTCTTACAGGCAGAGATAAATACCCACTTTTCCTTTCTTCATTGCACAGTGTTGTTGGGGTTCAAAACACGGATTCCCCTGCAAAAGACCCTTNTTGTTTGTTTGTTTGTTTTTGAAACACTAAATAGAAATTTTGGAAATACTACAAATCTTTGTACACCGGGAAGATACACTTTGAAATGCATTTCAGTGCATTCAGTGAAAATGAATGCATTTATGTACACATGCAGATCACAGCATGTATAAAACAAAATATTTTCTTTGCTCTGTATCATACTGTAGTAAAAATATTGATAAATAGAAATAACATGTATCTGATGTTCACACACATGTACACACACATATATATTTATTGTTCTCTCCATTGCTTGTGTAGAAAGCACTTTGTAGAACAATCAGATGTGTCTTGACAGGGGGAAAAAAGGAAGATTTTAGTTTTACGAGGCTTCTCTGATGAACTTCTAAAGTAATCTAGGAAAGACATGTTCATTAGAGTCTCATTACTTGGCTGGGTAATTGCTGTTCGTATCAGAAACACAAATCACAAGAAAGGCTTATTAAAACAACCTATTAAAAATCTCAGACAGACAGACTGCTCTGCAATATCTGCCACTAAGTAAGGTAAATAGCACCAAGGAAATTACAAAATTGGAAACCCTTGTTAAGGTTGTTTTGTTGCCTCTCTACTTGTAAGAATAGCGCTTTCCCCCTGCCCTGCTATTGTCTATTTATGAATACCTTATCCCATCTAGTGTGCAGTGAGTCAAAAAATAGAGTATCTATCATTTTCTACAGCAGATAATTTCAGACACTAATAGACTTCAGTGCTAGGAACTTTATTCGTGCTGTTTAATCTTTATTTTTCTCTGTTTCATCGTCTCACTTATTAACTCTTTTTATTCTCACCTATCTGCATGCTTTAAACTATCTATCACAGATGATTGTTGCACCTCACCTGTCCTCCTGCTGACCTAAATCTTTCTCCTTCCTTATCCTCCTAATAGGTGCATAACACCTATAGTTCTGATTCAACAAAACAGATAAACATTAATAAATATAAAAGCAGATAATTAAGGAATACTTGTATTTCTTAAGAGTAAGGTGATGTTAGCTATTGTGATATTTGCATTCTGTATGCTTTCTATATGTTTGTGTATAAATTATATTTAATTAGTTAATATTAATGACATAATTTTGCATGTTTCTCATCATTAAAGTACTTAAACAAGTGTCAGAAATCACACAATGCAAAACAATGCAAACAACTCTCCTATCCAGTTCTCACAGTTCTCACCAGCACCACCACAATACTTTGATGGGTGAAGAGGACACCGGCCACCTGTGAAATCAAACTTTTAGCTAAACAATACCTGTCCAGAGAATACCAGAGGCACACCCTTGCTCTCCCTCTTTTTTTTTTTTTCTCTTTTCCCTGCATAGGTTTAGTGCATGATAGAACCATTTATAGGCAACGTAATGATTTTGAAGTCAAACTTATAAATATACCCCTGTTGACAGCTCTTAAATGTTTCATCAGTTACATACTAGGATGACGTGAAGAGACACATCTGGTAAATATTTGATGAATGTCATCAAGACAAGGGCAGAGGAATATTTCTAGAGCTTTAAAATTAATAAAAGAAAGTTGTATTATTTTTTTTTCCTAAGCAATTAGTCTTCTAACATGTAAGAATTTTTAAGGGGTATTCTAAGGAACATTTACACAGGAAGGAAATGCTGTTATTTTCATTTAACTGGATGCTTGAATGCTGTTTAAAATGGCTGAGGTCATAGATATTCTTGATAATCTCAGGTTAAAAGTTTTGCATGACATTATATTTATCGTAACCTTAGAGGCAGAATTTTACTAATACACTTTTACTGTCCTGGTGAAACAGTAGTAAAAGAAAAAAAAATTAAAATTTTCTTTGTAATTCAAAATAAACTATTTTCCGTTACAGCAAAGAAAGTATGGCTCTGATATTTAAATAACAAACATTTTCAGTAATTAAGAAATCATTATTTGTATATAGGAAAAAACCAAAACCAACTATCACAAGTTATAATCCCATCAGTAAAAATAAAAGCTAAGAATGAACACAGTTAATGCAAAGTAAGCTTTAAAATCTTAACATAATGTCACTAACATAAATTAAGAGATTTAAATTTTTATCATTAAGTTATATTCAGGTAACCCACTATGGCTATGGTTCTTTTTCCCATTGTCTCTGAATATCAGTTATGTTTGGTTTTAGGAATGTAATACAAAGAATTAAGAATTTCACAATGTACATTCTTATGTAAAATATTACCCCTAACATAATGCTTTTTCTCATATGTTCACTTTTGTATATAATTATAAATAATGTTTTCCATGCAGTCTTATTTCTGCCCATCTATCTCTGCATCCTCATTACTGAAACCAGTAATACTTTCTTAGCTAAATTTTAAATAAACTTTATTGCCTTCTAAATTTTTGCTAAGCATACTTGACTTCATTTTATTAATGCCTGTACTGGTGTTCTACCACTTGTGATGTTGCACGGAGCAGGGTTCTCCAAGAAAGAGGGTCATAGAGCTACAGAATTGTTTATGTGGGAAAATCCCTTAAGATCATCAAGTCCCACCATTAACCCAGCAGTCCAAGCCCACTATTAACTCATGTCCCTAAAAGCCACAACTACATGTTTCATCAACATTCTCTCTGTCATGCTTACTTGTCTCCTATTACTCTCCAATTACCTGTAAAATGCAGAGATCATCTACTCACAGTGATCCTTATTTTCTCTGAGGAAAGAAAACCTGCCCAGGAAAATGTCACTCCATTCCTTCTACATTGAGGAAGCTGGGAAAGTGACTGTGCCCTGCAGATGCACCAGCACCATTGATGGAGGTATGGTTTCTGCTTTTGAGGACAGACAGATTGGTCTCCAGGGCTGAGGAAAACAGAGCCCACACTGTTGCAGGTTGGGTTATTGAACTGAGACCTCTGTCTCCTGGACAATCACCTCTGCCAATGAGGAGATACACCACCAGCTCCAAACTGCTCTTCTTCAGTCCCAGGCTCTGATGAGTCTCTAAGGTTCTTTGCACTGCAGTTGGACCCATGACTGACACAGAAAAGCATTTGAAGGTAACACAGAAGAAGAGACACAAAATGTTAAGGAGGATGAATGCTCTGTGACAGTCCAAGATGTATCCATAAATCTGCCTTCACTAGCTTAATGAAGAGAGTTTATTTGTATTGTCTCTAAATTTGGCTGCCAAGTAAAAACCTGTGGTATCTGCAACTTTTTGTTCAGTAGGTAGACAGTGAGTTTCACCACAAATGGTATTTTGCTATAATTATTTGACTAACTTGAGCAGTTACTGTATATAGTGCCCAGGGTTGAAATTAAAAAGAGACAAATTGAAATGAAAAGCTGAGTCTTAGCCAAAGCTGAAGGAATGCTGCTGATACCATCTGCTAGCACAGCCCACAGGAACCAGGAAACCACAGAATTAGCTTTATGTGAGGAATTATGTTTCATCTGCTTTTTAGAAAAGATTAACAGGAGCCTGTTGTCCAATTGTAATATCAGTACACATTTAATAGCATTTCTGATTTTACTAGGAGTGATTTTAAATCTCTGTTGAGAAGTACAAATGTTTTACCCAAATCACCCAAGTTTTGCTGCATTGAAAACCTATATAAAATCAGTCATAACTAGTTTTTTTGTGAATTTTCCAGATATGCTACTAATGATTCAGCCCTAGGAAAGTAAAAGTCATTATTTTTTAAATTTTATTTCTGCAATTCTAAATACTGGTTTCTTTAGTAAGCAGCATCCTTATGTAGGGAGAAGTCTTTAGTACTATGAAGGTTGTTATATGTGAGAATGAAGGAGTGAAAGTTTTAGAGGTTCTCTATAGGTTTGGTTTTTTTTTTTTGTAGAGTTCAAATTATTTTTTTAGATACGAGATTCATTATTATAATAAACATTCAAAAGATGAATGAAATATTTTTTGTTAGACTGTGGTGAAGCAAGATAAAAAAACTCGACAACAAACAACAAAAAGCTTTCAATATATATGAAAATCATCGAACCATTGAGTCATTTTGATTGGAAAAGACCTCTAAGATCATTGAGTCGAGCACTTCCAGGTTCACTAACACACCCTGTCCCTAAGTGTCACATCTACAGGTCTTTCAAGTCTCTTCAGGGATGGTGACTCCACCACTGCCCTGGGCAGCCTGTTCCAGTAATTGACAGCCTTTTAAGTGAAAAGATGTTTCCTAATACTCAATCTAAACCTCTCCTGGCACAACTTGAGACCATTTCCACTCATCCTACTCCCTCTCATCCTATTGCTTGTTACTTGGGACAACAGAACAACACACCCCACCCCAACTCCCACTCCCCATCTCCCCCTTCCTGTCAGGGAGCTGCAGAGCCAGAAGGTCCCCCCTGAGCCTCCTTTTCTCCAGGCTGAGCCCCCCCAGCTCCCTCAGCCGCTCCTGCTGCTCCAGCCGCTTCCCCAGCCCCGTTCCCTTCCCTGCACACGCTCCAGCCCCTCAGGGTCTCTGCTGTCTGAGGGTCCCAGAGCTGCCTCCAGGTCCCTCTGCAGAACCTTCCTGCCCTCCAGCAGATCGACACTCCCATCCAACCTGGTGTCATCTGTGAACTCACTGAGGGTGCACTCAATTCCCCTTCCAGAACATTGATAAAGATGTTTAACAGGGCTGAGTCCAATACTAAGCCCTTGGGAACCCCACTGGTGACTGGCCATGGGCTGAACTTACCTCTATTCACCATCACTCTTTGGTCTTGCCCATCTAAATAATTTTTTATGGCACAGCTCTGAGACTTGGGGGTTCAGATGTGGCACCCCATGCCTGCTGCAGACACAGTAATGGTGTTTTGTGAGAAAATATAAAACACCCTACAGTGATTTTGGAGACCAGCAGAGCATTAATACGAAATGGATGTGATATAAAAAGGAATAGGAATAGCTCTAGCCACACCTGTGAAACCAGTTGAAGAGGTGACTAGAAAATATTTTTCCTCTGCTGTTGTTATGGAAGATGCAAAATGAACTGTACATGGGCACATCATTTCCTATTAAATATCTGGTTTTGATCCTGAATCCAAAACTTGTGGATTCTTTGTCTGATGACTCAGTGACTTGAAATGGGGGCTGAATTCTGAGCCAAATTAGCTATTGCCCTTGGCCATGCCAGCTACAGAAAAGCTTCTACATAGTTTGACTCCAGAGATGTACAGGGATTGAGGGAAATTTATAACATTCAATGCTGAGATTTATGTTTTCCTAATTGTGTTAATATCATGCAGTTACCTGAAAAAGCAACTGATGCAAGTTAAAGTGAATGCTAGGCTTCTTATATCAGTCATTTCCAGATGTTGGCTTCTCAGCTAAATGAGAGTCCCTGCTAGCTCCACAGTCAAATTTGCTAACTGTAATAGCTGTATGGGTGTGTTTTATTTCCAGAGATAAACCCTAAGGCTCATTTTGTTATTCCCTGTGCTGTGCTTTTTCTTGTGCTTTTTCTTCAAGATTAAAATCCTCACTTAAAGGTAAATCTACCTCTCTGTGTGTATGTGGAGTAGGTAAATTTACTTCTCTGTGTGTATGTAGCTTTGGGAACAGTTTTCTAAACACATTTTGGGGTGTTTTCCATCCTGAGTCAGTAAACTGTAGGATGAAGAAGTCGTATAGTTTCTGTGTTATTCATCTCGAACAGGCTATAGAAACCCCACTGGTGGTGGTATGGAAGAAAACAAATTTTCAGCAAAGAACACAGTCGTGGTTTGCAGAATCACTTTCTACTTTTCTAAAAAAATTGCACATAAAACCCACATCAGGAATTAATCCATTTTCTACACAAGCTCTGCATTCCCATTGCACGACATTTTAGAGCAGGACAGACACTGAATGAGAAAATGAAGTCTAAACGAAAGTGTTATGTAAATTCAGATTTCCAATGCAGTCAGTTGCCAAATTTTGTAAATTATGAATTAACCAGCATAGCAGAGCTTTTTCTGCTCATTCTCAGAGTTGAAAGGTCTCTAGCAGTAAGAGACAAGCTCCTGGCTTTCCTGCTGTATGAAGAGGCCTTTATCTTCAGTATTTACTAAACCTGTGATGCACCACTTACTGGAAAAAAAAAAAAAAGAAAAAAAAAGGCATCGGTGACTTTGTTCTCATTGCCCATCGTCAGTTCAAGATTTTGTTCCTGTCCATGAAGGACTTTTGATTAATGTATAACCTTTAGGACTAATATATTTGTGCTCTTTTATGAACAATACCTTGTTTCCAATTTATTTATTAGCAGACTAAGCACCATGATGACTAAGAATCTTGCTGAAACAAAGTAATAGTACTGTAAATTATTTCTGATGCAGCCACTTTCTGGATTCCCATTAAACAAGGAATTACTCTTGTAAATGAAACTATTTAAAATGTCAATTACTAACACTATGGTATCTAATTTTGGATTATGTTAATCAGAGAAAATTCATGTCTGAGTGTTATTCTCTGGTCTAGAAATCTAATTGAAATGGTGGCCAGAAAATTCTTATAGATCTTCCTTTTGAACCTATTTTAGAAGCTGCATGAAATTATGTAACAATCAATGTATTAAGCAGGGAGATAATAACTGACACTTCAGATCTACTAATACATAATTATAAAGCAGATAATTTTATATCTCCACATACTTATTAGTCTGAAAAAAATTCATTTGGAGCATTTGGGGTTTTAATAATGATATTCATATTAAATTACTTTCTGAGTCTGACCTCATGCTAAAATTACTCTAAATCTTACTAAATATTTTTAGCAAGTGAGAAAATTGCACAAGACTTTTTTTTATTTTTATTTTTTAACTTTTTAGTAATGTCACAAAATTACAATATTGTCATTTTTATGAATAAGGTACACAGTTGTTTCGCTAGGCTGTCTGTGCTACTTTAAGCCCATTAAATGTTTAGAACAGGTACTTTCCATTACACTCTGCAAATATCATGCGAGAAAGACAGGTTCAATTTAGGACAGTGGGGCTCTTTTCACCAACTACAGCAGTCCTAAGATTTCTCCCCATGAATTCAACTTTTAGTATCTTCTTGTTTTGACTTCATGTACAGCCAAGAGCAAGGGTTGATGTATGAGAAGCATTTAGACAGCATTAGCCTGAAGACATATCATTACACATCTAAACCATAACATCTTTCCTATTTCTTCATTGCTTTCAGGGGTTGTAATTTGCTGGTCATCTACAACAATATTAAATTGCTTTACCCTTCCTACATATGCACCTAGCAACTCAGGTTCTGTACACTGAGTAGTGAAGACACAGCCCAGTTTGAAACTTATTTCCAGCCTATTCATCATACAAGCCTTTTTGCTGTCTGGGAAAGGAATGTGAGTTCTACTTGCTTTGTGTTACAAAGACTTAAAATAAGTTGTTATTATTTCTCCCTGAATGTCCTGATGGAAGATGCAGCCTGAACAGTCTCCTTCAGTAAGGGTAGAAATTTGTAGTACTTATACCGTCAAACATTATATAGGAATTAAACCTGAAAGTATTCAATTGTGGGAGCTGGTTTGTTTGATTGGTTGGTTTGTTTTGTTTTTTCTCCTCCTGAAGCTTTCAGCATTTTTTCCAGTATCCTTTTATCCTATTTTTGTTCTCTCCAGGTATGTTTCCCAGGAATAGGGAAGGGATGGAAGATAATAGCATTTCTAATCAAACTTTGGGGCTTAAGGGATCATAATAAATTTCTTAGTTTGCATTTTCTTCAAATATTATTGCTGAAAGCAGCTGCATTTAAAACCATAGAACTGAAACTATTTGGCCAGTAAAATACTTTGGTTTTCAAACTTTGTGTTTTCTTTCTTTAGTGTTTCTTGGTCAAATATTCAGTCTGCAGATACTGAGTTTAATTACCTCTCTGCTTCAGTAACTGTCTTGTGTAACTTCATTAAAAATATACAGAATAAATACAATGTAATCAAAGTCAGATGAAGAATTGCACCAAAATATTCAAGGAGCAGTGTCCCTTTCTCATACTGTCAAGCAATTTCCAGAATTTAAGAAAACAATCTTTTCTTGACAGCTTGACTACACTGATGTCATTTCAGGAAAAAAAAGAAAAGAAAAAAGAAAAGAAAAGAAAAGAAAAGAAAAGAAAAGAAAAGAACCAAGAAAACAAAGAGAAGTAAACTTTCACAGGATTTAGAAAAAATGACCAAAAATGAAAGAAAAGGGTGTGGAAATGTTTAAATTACTCATATTTTTGTGGATGTGGAAACAACTCCTCTTTTTATGGCAAATTAATGTAAACATTTTATACGCTATGGAAACTGCTTCAAAGGGACTTGTAATTCTCACCCCAAAGATTTCTTTTTCCTTAATACACTGCCTAAGAAGAAAAATTACCAGTTTAAGAATATTGGGTTCCTAATTTAGTGACTGAATCTGAGGTAGGTAAATAGGATCAATAATACCTTTCATGACTCACAAACACATGGTAACATCTGTCTGATTTTAATCCCTTTGCATCTGAAACCTTTCCAGCCTCAAGGAGTCATGACAGCAGGTAATACATAACCTACATTCATGTCTTCTGTTCAATATTGCAACAGCCAAAGCCACCCTGAAGAGAAATATTTTATTCAATTTTGAAGAGAGGTATCTTCTTTTAATGTTATATCCATTGAATACAGTGACTTAAAGGGAAAAGAATCAAAGGCATAATTTGAAGCCAGTGCTGAGGTTACCCAATCTGTGTTCCAGAGAGAGGCAGCTAGAAGAGCAGATGCTCTTGGAAAGTGATGTGGTACTTCAAACACCAGGGAAGTCTCAGAGGCATTGCAGAACAAACTGACCTACTACTCCACAGGTATTTTCAATGCCATGGTTTTATTACCTATTTTGGTACCTAGAACTATACTGACAATTAAGTCGTCTAGTGCCCTATGAAGGTATCAGATTAGCTAAAAAGGAATAAATTTCCTCTTCTTTGTCCCCTGTGCCAATTCCCTGGGCATTATGGATATGATCCTTCCATGGTGAATGAGAGGCATGTCAACATGAATAAAGCACCTAACATAATCATCTATTTTATAAAAAATGCATGTTTAACCTTACATGTATATTTTTAGATAATTTTAAATAATACCTTGTGTTCTTTGGAAAACCCTTTCAGCTGGAAGTCTGAGTCTTCTGTATAACAATTTTTTACAAGTGGTGCTGAAGCATTTAGGTCACTTTAACATTCTTACAAATATTAACTATGACTAAAAAACAACCAGAGTCCAAGTGAAATAACTCACATCTGAGTCATAATATCTTAGTGGAAAAAGACACTATACTTCATGACAAAGACAACAACTTTTTAAATGCCATATAACAGTTATCTTATAATCTGGGACACATTCTTTTCCTGATACATTAAAATTCCTCACTAGATTTCTCCTTCTTCCTATATGAGTAGGACAAATATAGTTACTGTACTATAAAATAATATCCCAAGACAAGGGACACTCAAATACAGGAAATTGCAGCAGCAGCTCTCAAGAAAATCCCCTTTGTACATTTGGGTTCTGCTGTATCTTTTCTTCTAGTGTATTTTATCAGGGGAAAATATATACATTTAATACTTTGCTTATTTAGGTATGCCGTTATGTATTGAAAGGCAGCTAACTGATGTCATACTGGATGCAGTTCTTCTGAAAAAAAATCTTGACATGTTTGACATAAATTAGTCATATAAAAGGCATCATTGCTAAACTGTCTGAACATAAAACAAAGTTCACTTAATATTGCTGAATGAGCTGATCAGATGAAAGTCCTCTAGCTGACCTTATTCCATCAGTAAATGCAACTAGGAAAAGAATTATAGGGAAAGATCAGGCAAAATGCAATACATCTTTCATCTCAGCAGAACTTAGTGTACCCAATATAGGGTCTGGGACTTCGTTTTGGAGAAGCATTACTGGCTTTAAACTGAAAGGCAGTAGGTTTAGATTATAAAAAAGAAATTCTTCCCTGTGAGGGGGGTGAAGCCCTGGCATAGGTTGCCCAGAGAACCTGTGGCTGCCCCATCCCTGGAAGTGTCCAAGGTCAGGCTGTACAGAGTTTGGAGCAATCGGGGCTAGTGGAAGTTGTCCGTGTGCATGGCAGGGCAACGAGTTGGAACAAGGTGGTCTTTAAGGTCCCTTCCAACTCAAACCGTTTTATGAGTCTATGATTCTATTTTCGAAAGTGTTTGAAATCAACATCAGTTTTGGCTACATAAGAGTTATCACACTCTTTAGTACCTAACTATATGAAACTCATAGTTAATGCTGTATTGACGTATTTAAATAAATTTGTTGAAATTAACAAATCCTAGATTTTTGGATGTATCCTTGTGGGCAAAATATCCAGCCTACAGCTGGATAAACACATCATATGATGGGTGAGCAATTGGTTCATGGGTTGAGCACAGAGGGTCACAGTGACTGAGGTCACATCAGACCTTGTCTGATGTGGGGCTTGTCACTAGTGGGGTTCCACAAGGCTCTATCTCAGGTCCAGTGCTCTTCAAGAGCTTCATCAGTGGCTTGGAAGCAGGACTGGAAGGGGTACTAAGCAAGTTAGCAGAAGACAAAAAACTGGGAGAAGCTGTTGACTCTATCAAGGGCGGGCAGGCCCTGCAGAGGGACCTGAACAGATCAGAGTGCTGGGCGTTCACCAGTTGTATGGAGTTTAACAAGCATAAGTGCCAGATTCTGCTCCTGGATGTGTGTATAGAGTGGGGAAGGAGATGCAGGAAAGCAGTGCCAGGAAAGGGCCCTGGGGGTCCTGGTCAGGAGCCAGTTGGCCACGAGTCAGCAGTGCCCTGGAGCCAGGAGGGACATCCCTGTCCTGGGGGGCATCAGTCCCAGCGTCACCAGCTGGTCAAGGGAGGGGATTGTCCCACTCTGTTCTGCGCTGGATGTGACTCTTGGGCACAGGGTGTGACTCTTGGGGGTAGTCCTGTGCAGGGTTAAGGGCTGGACTCAGTGATCTTTGTGGGCCCCTTCCAATTTGGCATATTTTGTTATTCTGTGTGACCATGATAATCCAACAGAAAATCCTAAAAGCAATGAAGCTCCATCTCACACCTGCAAAAAGAGACTATGTGAAAGGGTGGCTGAATCAGTTCAGATGGGTAAAAGAGAGTCCACAAAGGTGAATATTTTCAGAATACTTGCAAACTGAATAATGTCTCTTAATTCTGTCCACCAGTTCTTAACTCCTTCTCCAGTTTCTTTTTACACTCAGTATCAGATGTAGTCACACCAGGGCCATGTGTACCACCTGCCTTGAATCTCTAGTTTCTGAATGGGAGTGTTGCTCTCTGAATATGTTTTTCTCTATTGATTACAGAAAGGATATTCAAACAAAAAGCTTGTTTAGAAACTTATTTCTAGCCTTAAGTGTAGTGGCATGAACTCCACCTTGGGTGTTTTAATAATGTTTTTTTTAAAACAGTGGTTATTACGACATCACTGTGAGATAATTTAAAATACTGATAACGCAGTGGAACTAATTGCAGGTAATTATTTATCTATGCCTCCTTTCTGCCTTTTTTATCTTAATTTCCAAAATCTCTGGGTTTTTGTTTGTTTTTTTTTTTTTTACTTTGGAGAGCTAATTGCTTTATTAGATCTCATCATGTCCTGAAACTAAAATGTAAGTAGCAGCATCTGACTGTTGAAGAAAATAGAAAAGCTTGATTGTACCATGCCACACTACACATGCATGGTACTGCATGTGGTACTCTGCCCCAAGTATTTAACATCAGAAAACATTTTATTTTCTGCAAAATGTCCCATAGGCATGTTTAGTTTGTTTTCATGGCAGGATGTTACGTAACATCATACAACGCATATTCAGATAGCTAATGAAAAGGGTCATGCACTAATTCTGTTCCTTCCCTGCAATAGCAAGACTAACATCAGTTCTGGCCTAGAAAACGTGTAGCTGTGGGCAAAATTTCAAGTTAATGTGCTCTTCAAAGAGGAGTTAGGTTGTTTTTTTACGAGCTAAAATTGTCTGTCCATATCTGACTCTATATCTACACACCCAGGCGATCAGGAAAGTTGTCCCTCATGCCTAGCTGTTTCATGGCAAAACTTTCTTAAGACAGGAAAATCAAAAGACATGGTTTAATCTCATGACTAGGATAACTGAGCTGTATGAACACCTAATGCACTGTTACTTGTTTTGCTTCCTCTTGTACATAGTAACAGGCACAAACACTTGAAGTGGTTTTCAAAGCTTTTGTAAGAGAGAACGTGACATATTGGCCTTCCTCAAGAAGCACATTCTCATATGATTTGTTATGTCCAAAAGATTCACAAAAGGCACGACATGGCCTTAAAGGACAAATTAGAAAGGACTCAGTTTGAGTGACAAGAGGAAAGCAGGTTTTGTCTGCCTGACCCGTGTCAAGTATGGACAATAAGCCAATGTAAAGGTCAGTGTGAACAACTGCC
Source organism: Campylorhamphus procurvoides (assembly GCA_013396655.1). NCBI lineage: Eukaryota > Metazoa > Chordata > Aves > Passeriformes > Dendrocolaptidae > Campylorhamphus > Campylorhamphus procurvoides. The sequence continues at coordinate 239,007 of WBMV01000952.1, read as the reverse complement.
ATGGGGAATTTCAGCCTTCCAAAGACAAAGCAGTACAGCCAGTAGTTCTGAAGTCTGTAGAGCCTGAAATGAACAAAACACTTTATGACACGCGTTTTACATTTAGCAAAGACACAAGAGCCTAATGTGCTTCTGCATTTTCTGCAAACTTTTATTTGAGTTTGCATCACATTGCATTTTAGGTCAAAGTATCCTTACTGACAAAATTATATGCTTAAATCTTCCCTATGTGGCAGTCAGGTAGCTACTACAATGGATAGTTTTAGAAGTGTGTCTTCTAATTCACAGAGTAGGATTTAATGTTCCCAACTGCTTAGTCACTCTTTAAGCCACCAATATTACTGCTCTGAACTGACCGGAGAATGAGGAAACAAGAATCCCATTTGCTATGGAATACGGGAACATAATGATAACATAGAGTTATACAAAAGACAATCCAGAGAAGAAAAAAGTTTGTCCTTTATGCAAAGAGAAAAATTAGTTTGGGGGGATTCAGACAGTTTTAGTTATCTTTCAGATATGTATGTGCCATGGAATGCAAATGTTCTTTTTATGTGTGGTCATGAAAATTGACTTAAACACAGAAGTCTGTAAGAAGCAACACACTATCTAATTAGCTTTCCTGTTTTCAAAATTGTCTGATTGGATGTCACCCACCTTTGTTGCAATTCAATGACTGAATAAACCTTATTAGTGCTTATCATACCATTTGTGTCATCTCAAAGACAAACTCAGTGAGGATCAACTCCCTGTTATGTTTGGTTCTGCAAAAGTGAATTGGAAGATATGACGCCTCCCTGGAACTACTCAAGATTCAATTTCAGTCATAGTAGACAAGTGTAACAAACAATATCCACATCTGATGGTTTCATCTCTAATTATTTGCTTGCAGAGTGCAATAATTCATTGCAGACCTACGCTTCAGTAGTAAATTAATACTCCCACACCCTGTACTGGCTCAGCTATTGTGACTATAAAACCAGAATTTAAGTTCTGAGCCATGTCTCCAAACATGCTACTACCCTACTCACAGTTCAGTAGCTTTTACAAGAAGGTGAATTCATTGTGCAATCGAAAGAGGAAATGCAATCTGAATTCTAGTCCATCACTGATCCCCAAAGGGGAACAAATATAAAAATAAACTTTCTGAATTTGCTGTACTTTTTTTTATTATTTTTTTTACACTAATTGTCTGCACTTTAGATTTTACTCAGAAAAATGTATACTGTATTCTTGAAGACTAGCAAATAGCTACACTGCAAATAAATATTCCTTATAAAACGTATAAAGTCGAAGTTTCTTAACAGCTTGTAAACAACTTAAATATTGCATTGCATGTAAAAAGGCACAAAAAAGGAAATCAATTCCAAAACTGAAAATGAGAAAAACAAAATCCCAATAAACTAAATTAACAAAAATCAAGAAGGGTAAGTTGGTACTGGTGACCTCAGCTGACCTACATTAGAGGGTAATTACTACCCAATCAATAGTCCTTATGCATAACTATGGACATAAATGGTCAATGGAAAGTGATAAAGAATGGTGATCAATAAACATTACAGTCTGCTGTGCAATTGTCCAAGAAGTGGGAGAAAAGTTATTACTTTTTGACTTTGGATTTCCAACATAGGAACAAGGATTTATCGAAGTTTGGGATTTGAGCAGTTTCCGCAATATACTACACCATCTTTCGGTTTTAAATTCTTCTTGCACAACTGACTTAATTGCTTCAGTGCAATTCTATTTTACTGGCATATGGATTGCCAATGTTCCCAAAGAACATCTACAAATTTTGCATGGTCCTTGTGCAAATAAACATGGTCCACTTAGCTGTTTTGAACTCAAAATCAAATAAAAATATTGCCTCTGTGGCAGGACAGCAGAAAAGAGAGAAGTAAGGCCCTGATCTTGAGAGATTTTGTTGAGAAGCTGAAAACCCTGCTGATGTGGGATATACAATTTCAGGGGCCTAAACCAAAGTACAATGAAATATCTGGTGAAGGGGAAGAGGAACCTTTTTACTGAATCAAAGCAGTCTTGAATCTGGCCCATGATGAGGGCCCAGCTATAAAGAAATAATTTAGTATTACTTCCTGATCACTGGTAATGAATCAGTCATGAACAATCATTCAGAATTGCCCTTAATCTTTCAGAAAATATTTTTGATTTTTAATTTTCACTGTCTAATTTAGATTCACTGAGAGACAACAGTCAGTCAAGCCATATAATGCAAAACACATTTACCACAGCTTCACACATATACATTCCTCCTACTACAGTCCAAGAAAGTTGATGAAAATTACCACTGGGACATGTTTTCTATAGACAGCATGAGAATTTTTGTACAATGTTGATTCCTTGTGATCCTGGCTAGGATCCACTCCTAAGCATGTGGTTTGTCAGAATCTAAAACAGAATCCAAAAATAATCACATAGAAGGACTATGATTTTGACAATTTAGAATTAGATTAGGAAGCATTTTCCCACAGAAATTACAGACTTACAGACTTACTGTGGAAATAAGGTAATGAACCTTTCTAAAATTAATTCATGTACACTCTCTCAAAAGGAGCTTAGATGATTTTGAAATAGATACACTAAATCAAGGGGAGGCACACGTTCTTGATTCCCTCAAAAAAATTTTTTTTGATGAATTTTATGTGTTTTACTAACCACAAATAGTACTATAAATAAAATTGCAATTCTATTGCTAATAGTACTTTTAGATTTCATCCCCCTGGATCTCCAGAGCATATTATCCTGACTCTTTAGTGCTATGGATAACATATTCCATATTCAAGTTGGTGACCACATACCTGGTGTGGTTCCAAGAACTTCATCGGGACTACTTGCCTTCTATGGAGTAAGATTTACAATGTTCCAACATCAAACAAAGCAAAATAAAGTTATCTTCTTCCTCCCATCTCTTTTTTATACATTTTTTGCTAATCATTAGGATTGTTTAGGATTGGTCAGACTGGATACATTTGGATTTCAGAATACGAAACACCTTTGATTGCCCCCCCTCCTCTTGCTTTCCCATGATTAATTTGTTATTATGAGTAGTCAGTTTACATCTGGACATGAAGCTCAGAGTGACACCAGTCTCTGAATCATTTTACCCTAGGGTAGTGCTATCATCTCTTCCACCGTTATGCACATTATCTAAATTGCTTGAACATGTTTATGCACAGCTAATGGATTGTATTGTAAGGAATAATGTTTTGACTAGACATAAATCTGATTTTAGACCTGATTCCATGATAAATATGTTAGTTTTTACACATGGTTTGTTTGTACCTCAAAGCTGTGCACAATTGGCAGGCAGTATTGTTGATGACTGATAGTATCTTCGTAACATTAGATTTAGATGATTGTGGCCTTTGATTAAAACACATTAAATTTTCTGCCTGTGCTGTTCCCTTGTTTGAGATGGAATAGAGAAATTGTGATGTGCTTTCTTTTTTATGATTAAAGAAATTATGATGTGCTGCATAGCTAGTGGCGGTTCTCCTTGGAACAACCATATTCACGAAACTGACCATAATATATCGATTCAGTTCTGGGATTTTACTCAGTAAAACAGAACATAGTCATGTAAAGCCAATAGGACTGCTCCCATCAGAAGGCTCAGACAACTTATCCACTGAATTTACTCTCTGCAGTTAAAAAATGACAAAAATTTGTGTGAGAGTGACATACATATTTGATGTTCCTTAAGTATCTAATTAAAGGATCTGCAACCCTTTAACAAAATTTTCCTCTCTGTTTTCTACATGTCCCAAAGATAAACAGTCTGTCTAGTGGCTGAAAGATTTCTCCAGTGCATTAGCACAGTTCTGCAGACAAAGCCATTCTTGATTAGAAGGAACAGATTTGCCTGAACCATGGCAGTTGGCCTCAGAGACAGAGAACAGATCATGGGACCTTTTCTTTCCTGATGTAACTGTGTTCTTCATCCCTCACTATGGAAGTTCATGCTTCCACATGGCATTAGAGCATGACCTCCACTATATCTATTAACTGAATTAAATGACATGCCTATATATGTATGTGTATACATACATATATTCAAAGTCAGGTAAAGATGATCTGGCTATCCTCCAAGAATCGGTAAATTCTAGATAAATAACAAAGTTCCAGATGTGGGTTTACAGAGGAGCCAACATGGCTGTGATCTCCTCTATGGGCACTGACTGGTGCAGTGTGCTTCCATGACCCTTCTGTGGCTCTGCAACTTCACAGTGTCTTCAATTATTCTGGGACAGCATTCCTCTCATCTGTCCTCTAACTTGGTTATTAGCAACATGTAATAGGTATTTATGACTCATATTATATTAAATTGAGAGCCTTAGTATAATGGCCATTATTATCATTAATGACAGTATCATGAGAAGGCACTATCTGTTATATGACAATATCTGTAATGTGTGACATAAGGAAATGTGTGCTGCTCCGACATCTGTGACCTGAAATCAACCCTCACTTCCCCACTCTCCACATATTAAATATATAACTACAGATGGATGATACTAGAAAAACAGAATATAGAAACTATTAAAATATTCTCTCTTTCCATTGTCCCTCATTCCTAATTATTGTAATATGATAATATTCTGGGAAGAATCCTGAAGAAAAGGAGAAGGCCCTTGTGACCTTTCAGAAAGCCATCAAATGATACTGTTTCTTACAAGGAATGATACCTTTTGTGAACATTTTCAATACAGAGGCAAAAGAACAATTTTGTTTTCAGAGAAATGGCACTCTGGGGGTCAGAATTCAGACAAGGTAAAAGCAAATGCTTTCATAGGCCAAATATTTTAACTATGCTGAACACTTCTGCAACCATGACTTTCAACATAAGTTTTTTCCTTTAATTTTGTAATATTGTTGCACAGGGATAACACTGCCTGATCAAGAGGTGTACTTAAATGTCATTCAACTTTGTTATTTTCTTCATTGAAAAGAGCCATCTTTGACATTGCATGCAAAGAAATAACTCACTGAATTCCTGTGTACCCCCTTGCGTGCCCAGGAACAGCCAGTCAAACAAGTCACAGAGTACTGAAAGAGGTTAAATGTCCTCTGCACAGTCATAATTCACCAAATATATCAGGCAATAAAATCCTGTGATAACTCACTTTTCATGACAAACCCTGTAATGAGAAGTGAAAATGGGAAAAATTCATCTATTCACTTGACATGGATTGTAACTAGAAAGAGAAAAAACAGCCCAGAATTAACCCATTCTTGCAATCAGCACACGACTGCAAACAGATTTTTCTCCTTGGCTGCTTTCTTGAGTGGTGGTTCTTGATTTTATTTACCTTTTTTTTTTTATCTTGAGTGCCTCTCTAGCGGCATGAATAGAGAGCAGTAGCTACAAATGAATAAAAAGAAACATTTGAAAGTGTCTACCCAGCTCATGATTATTTCCATGGAACAGAGGAGCAATCCAGACTTCCACTGAATTTAAATGCATAATTGAACCAATACCTGCCAGCTATTCCCCTTTTAAAGAAATATGACTTCTTATTTTAGAGTTTATAACCCACTAAATTCATATATGTTTAGGTGTCAAAACCAGACAACTTTGTGCCATTTTGTGTAAATGCTAAAGGTACAGAACACATTATACATTTAATAATGAACTGCAAAGGAATAAGAAAATAAGGGAGTTAGTTACTTTCATCCCTAAAAAAATAGTGTCATGGTCCAAGCATAGCCAGATCCTAAAACTGAGTAGATTATGGAAATAAATAATCTGGAAATCACAGATATGAGTCATACATATTCTCCATGTATTTGAGGAAAGCCATAAAAGATGCTGTTGAAACAAGGTTGATTCTAACACCTTTGCTGTAAACAGCATTAAAAGACACTCACGAAGGTTCTCAATTGACTAGAGGGGCTTTTGCACCTTGATCTTAATAAATGAAAAGGTCTAAATACCTTAGATGTCTCAGGAGAAAGAAGTGAAAGAGCACATTAGGAAAATATGGGGATGATGGGGTGGCTCAGCTACATAAAACTGTATGACAACAAGAAACTTAAAATATATTAAGGTGAAGGCATTTCTGATGCATTCTAGAAAGCTACATCATGTAATGTCAAAGTGACCTCTGCCCATCTTGTCACACCACATCATCTTGTCTTTTGTTGCTATGTCTATTGACAGCACATTCTGTGATGAAGCATGACATAATATGGAGGACAATAAGAAGTGAAAAGCTAACCTTTGGTGACACACATTGCATTAAAACATCAATAATACAAGTAACCGATAACATTTCGATCTCCTTGGAGGATTAAAATGAATGCCTCCCATTGTTATACAGGAACATGTGTTTACAGATTGGAGTTAAAATGAGTTTTCAAGGAAATGGCCCAGTATCCTGTTATTCTGAATGAAAGAGAGATCCTCTTACACTGAGGATTATTTTCTCTCACAATATATGTCATTCTGTTCTCTTGTATGGTGTCAGTAGTGAGATTTATTCCCTTTTCAGGACAGAATAGAACTGATTCAGTACCCACAGTGTTATGTACAAGAAAATTGTGAAGGGAAACCACAGAAAAGTCTTCCAGTCTCTGCAGAGTTGGAGTTCTCAGAGGAGCAAAGCAATCCCCTCTCTGCATTTCACATCCAGTTTCAGTGAAGTGTTCTTAGCTGGGATAGCGTACGGCCTTAAAAACACCCCAACAAACCAGCTAAAACAACAAATGAACAAAAACAAAAGAAAAAAACCAGAAGAAAACTGATGGCAAAGCAGAAATAAGGAGAATGAAAATATAGGAAGATTTATTAGTAAGAATTATAAAGAATGACAAAGGAACATATGGTGCAGGTGGGGAACCAAGGGAAGTTGCGCTTGGAAGCGAGCAACTAAAAGGAAAATACTGATGTGAAAAAACAAAGCTGTTAAAAACAAGAGATATCAGAAAGACTGGAATATTCAGAAGAGAAAAAGGGCTCTGGTGAAAGAAAAAGGACTCATGCAGCCCAGAGGTTCAGATTTCAGCTCTTAGTTACACTTCACCACATCTCTGTAACATCAAGCAATGCATTCTTTTAAATTTCTCTGTTTTTTGACCATGAATGAGAACACTGGGACAAAGCATTCTGTCATGGAATACTTCACTTATTAGTAGATGATTTTTTCCAAGATTTTCCTGATGCAGTCCACCAGAAGCCAGTTCTTCTTTCTTTTCTCAGATATTGTTAACTACCTTCAATTTCTAACCTTATGCTATATACATTATTATTTAGTATACCACGAACATTGTATTTTTTTTCTGTTTTTGTGAGACTTGGAACTTTCGTTTTTTCCATAAATCATAAATTGCCTACCAAAAAGCCATTTCTGAAGAGTCTAATAATTTGCTAATGCAATGATAGAACTTCTATTATCTGATCTATGTTTACCTTTGTCATTAGAACAATTATGTTTATATCTCATTACAGACAGAAATTTGAACAAGTATGAGTGGTAGGAACAAGATAAGTGAGAGAGATTGAAAGGATTCCTATGATAAAAATTCACTCTGAGGACTATTAAACACAAAAAATGCACTTCTGACTCAAGAAGCTCTTAGACCAGAAGCTGTTTGAAGCTTAGAGTATGTCCTGATCAAACGAGGTAATTACCTATTTTCCTGACATCCCTGTTGGAGACCAAAGGCTGATGGAGCATTGTGTTCCTCGCAAGGCCACCTCATCTGGGTTCTGTCACGAGGAGGAGCAACTGATGTTAGATAGATTGATAGACACGTGTCTATCAATGAAGAAACACCCATCACAGAACCTTAGAACTAGCTCCAGAACTGGAAACAGTAGGGCTCTGTCAACACAATTCTGAGCAAGGTGTAATTACGCAAGACTAATTAGTGCTTTGAGCAGTGTCTTACAGAACAGACTAAACTGGTTTAGGCCTACAAATTACATCTGCATTTCTCATCTGCACAATTTTTGTTTATTCTGTGTGAAGTCTGGGATCTCTATATAATGCCATGGAGAGATATATATGGTATCCTTCCTATGACATTTTTCTTACTTTTTTCCTAACAGTGCTTAAAATAAATGAAGAAGGAATTCGTTTAAAACTGTGTATCTATATATCTTACATTATACGTGCACTTAACATTATCTTGTGTATATTCTTCTTGAGGCAACTTTCCAAGCTGCATTAACTAAAACTGTCATCTTATATATAAAACATTTTTCAGATGTTCTTTCATATTTGCAGTGTGAGTCAAACTATTCATCAAACCAAGAATGGATCCCTTTCATGTCAACAGAATTGGCATTCATTTCTTTTTAATGCACTGGCTGAGCAACCTATGTAATCATTTTTAGGAAATGGATTTTTTGTAAATTGTTTTCTACTAAGGTTGAGTTTCAGGGTTATGGATAAATAGATTTATTCATGTGGTATTTTTTCTCTGCTGAAAGATTTTTTATTCATTAATTAATTAGCATTTAGTTAATAATTAATATGACCAAGGCAGACATGAGCTAAAAATCATTGCTCTCCAATTACAAAATTAGTTATGATTTGAAAATATATTCACCTTTACTTTCTGGACTCTATAATTCTTCATAAAGAAAACAAAGGCATGCTGTTAAACTATAATAAAATTGGTCATGTCTTTTGCCAACCTATAACTGTAGTTCTATAATTTTATTTTTTAGTTTTTGAATTAATGTCTGTATGAACAACTGACAGTGACAAAAGTATAAATATTAGTCAATAAAAAAAACAAAAAAACACACACACAAAAAATCCAAAACCACCAGTACTGAGAAATAGAATACACTTTAGCTGTGACTTTCCCTAAGAGCAAGGCATCTTTGTTTTGCAATTCAAAGCAAGATGATATGGACTATTATAACTTCTCACTGTGAAGAAAAAAGAAATAGTTCTGAACAGGAGAAGAAGAGAAAAGAACATATTTATTCTGTGTGAGTTCAACTCCCCTTACTGCCACCATTTCTAAAAGATGTCTGAGCTCTGCGGTAGATCTCCACTCCACCTTTCCCTAAAAAGTCAAAATTTCCTTGCAGCTTTCCTTTTCAAATTGAAGAATCATGGCTTTAACAATGCTGGGTTCAGCAGCTTTACTGTCATGCATGTACACTGACAGAGGGCACAGTTAGGTGGGATGATAGGAAGAAATTCTTCCCTGTGAGGGTGGGGAGGCCCTGGCTCACCTGGCTCAACCCTCAGGTTGTCCAGAGAAGCTGTGGCTGCCCCATCCCTGGAAGTGTCCAAGGTCAGGTTGGACAGGCCTTGGAGCAATCTGGGATAGTGAAAGGTGTCCCTGCCCATTGCAGGGACATTGGAATGAAATGATCTTTCAGGTCTCTTCCAGGCCCAAACCATTATAGGATGCTGTGACAATTGCCAGCTCTTTCTTAGCACACACAAATCTACTCCAATGACTATTATGTTTTTACAGAATACACTGAGTTAAAATCATCCAGAAGAAAAAAAATCCATGCTGAATGGAAGAACTGGAGGACAGCCAATACAACAAACTTTCAATAATGAAGCAGCACTGCAATAGCATTTTCTGGCCTTAGCCCGAGCCCAGAGTTTTTATTACACTAGGCCTTTTAAGCATGTGTAATACGTAAAGATCTTCATGTTATTTCTATCCTTATTAAGTTGTTTAACATGTGGTGGAATAAAGAACTATTATACATACTTTTGAAGTTGTGAGAGAGGGATGGGGAAAAAAACTAAATAAGTCTGCTGAATAGGTAAGAAGGTAAAAATGAGACTATAAGAACCCTCAATAATTAATCAAAATATCACAGTTTCTCTGAACAGGCTCTTTCCATTAATATTTATCTCTACTACTTTTCCTCACTGAAGTCACTTCACAGTCTCCTCCTTTATATATAGCAGGAATAATTCCCTCTTTTTCTCTTCCTTGTTTTGTCCGTATTAAAATAACAAAACAACACTATTGTTTGCCTCAACCTGCAAAACATGGGACTGATATGGTAGGGATATACAGGTCCTGTGGGCCCAGTGATTTTTGAAAACACAGTTTAGTTCTGAGGCTCCATTTTTGCATCATTAAGAACTGGTGTTAGGGTGGCATTATCTAATCAATGTCTCTGTCCAAACTATAATTAGTCTTATAATTGAAAGAAGCAAACTCAAGTAATCATAAAAGTCAATCATCCAAGATCTTACCTTTATAAAACTACAAAATAGTGGATTGTTTCTCTTGTATATGAGGGTTTGGAATAAACCTTGGTAAGAGGCTTTAGGTGCCTTCAAGAGATCATTTTATTATTTTTTAAAATATTCTGGTCTTTCCTGTATATTTTAAAAATTGAGTTACAGGTTGATAAGCCTGCAATCCAGTTTTCCTCTTTCCATGACAATCTGCCATTATTCCACCAAAGCCAATGGAAGTGCTTCCAAGAGTTTCTGAAGGAAGAATCATGTCCTTCATTTTTTGTGCCAATATAGCATACCCAGTGAAATTTCCTCCTGCCACCTTTGCATTTCCATACTACAAGTTAGTCAACAGCTGTTATAGCTTTGCTGGTTATCCCTCTTTTTGTTTACAGGTCTGTGGTGTTTTAGATTCTCAGAGGACAAGTGTACTTGAACGGGTCATTTTTATACAGAAAAGGACTCTGCCTTAAAACTTGCATGGTACTGTCATCATATTGGTTAATGAAGTTGTGGTCAAATGCTTTCATGTGGTATACTACAGATTTCTGTAATCTTGGAATCCTTTTCTTTTTAATTCTGATATGTAATTCAATTTTTTTAAACCCTCTTTCTCTAGTTCCACAGAGACACATGTATTATATCTCTTTTGCTATTGCCCTGGATTCAGCTGGGACAGACTTAAGTTAATTCTTAGTAGCTAGTAAAGTGCGGGGTTTTGGATTTCCTAAGAGAAGAGCATTGATAACACAGCGATGCTTTGATTGTTGTCTAGAAGAGCTTACCTTAAGTCAAGGACTTTTCAGTGTCCCATGCTCTGCCATGCACACAAAGCCAAAGAGCAGCATGGCCAGGAGAGCTGACCAGAACTGGCCAAAGGGATATTCCATACCACAGAGTATCATTTCCAGCATATAAACTGGGGGCAGTTGCCCTAGAGGGAGGTCATTAATGCTTGGGGAGAAGTTGGACACCAGTCAGTGAGTGGTGAGCTATTGTGTTCATCAATTGTTTCTTTTTGATTTTGCTCTTCTCTCTCCCATTTTCATTACAGTGTTTATTATTATTATTATTGCTATTGTCAATATTTTTATTGCTAGTAGTATTAGCATACTCTAGCATTACTTAATATGATTATTATAGAACTGTTCTTATCTCAGCCCACGAGGTTCACCTTTTCTTTACAATTCTCCTCTCCACTGGGGTAGGAGAAGGGGAGAGTGAATGAGTGGCTGTGGGGTACTTAGTTCCTGGCTGGCATTAAACCAGGACAATTACATATAGCTATTAACTTACCAAATGGGTGAGATCTCGTCTGATGTCCACTGTACACAGAGGAATTGTTCCCAGTTACTGCAGCAGTTGATGAGCATAAATGTGTTGATTAAAAAGGCCTACATACATTAAAGCCCTTTGAAAGGGCATTATGGATTTCAATCTAAACCTGAGGTGGTGGAAAAAGCATATAGGCTCCATAGATCATGATATAATTAACTGATTGTTGTAACATCCTCAAGCTTGACTGCGAAGTTGTTTACTACCAGACACAGGGAATGATGAAAGTCAGTAGAATTCCTTTCTTTCACTTTGATGAGCTTTCTCAAAGCTCGTCAAGTTCATGATATTCACAGTGTGTGAAATTATAAGATTCAGTCATGACTACAGCTGGCCAGAATATATTACTTTTGTTTTCAAATAAATTTTCAAAACAATGGTTTTTTGGTAAAAGCTGTTAACAAAAAATCCAATTTTGCAAAGTACTATAAATAGAATTATTTTCACTTTTTGATGGACAATTTTGTAAGTGACAATATTGTAAAAGGGAATGACTAGTTTTTACAAAGTTAGTGGAAACCTCAGTGGATGTAAAAAGATCCAGCTCAAGCAGAAATATTCCAGCCATACCTTTTCACTGTAATAAGTAGCAAACTATCAAATAAATATATTTTCAGGACATGGCCCTATGTGAACTATTAATAGCCAAAGGAACATTAGTTATGGGGTTAGATAGTATTTACAATTATCTCCAAGGTTTTTACTAATTCCCTTACGTCACATGAACAGGCAGTGGTTCTTCACAAATGGTTCTTAATTTTCCTGGCAGTCATTGTCTAGAATGTCCTTTTGTCTAGAAACATCTGCAGTTGCAAAGGGATCCAGCCATGTGTCAGTGTAGGTGCAAGGATAGCAGAAGTGGTTAACGGAATTTTCAATTTGCTATTCAATTTTTGCTTTTGTCACCTTGGGAGTTTAAAGAATTGAAATAGTTTTGTGAATTACAAATCCCATTGAATCTCCTGTATACAATAATCATTTAATTATTCAAGTCTTTCTACTGTTATCATTGATGCAGTAATTGGAATTTCTTTCACATTGTGTATGCTGATTACATTTCTAAGAAAAGGAAAATCTCTTTATTTAATATTTTTTCTGTTCTTTTCCATTTTTCTTTTCCCAGGAAGAATAATGCTTGGAATCTGCCTGAAGATTTCATAACAGCTAACCCATATCATTATACATGAGGCAAAATGTCCACTCTATTCATGCAAAGAACAATTAATCAGAAATGTGCCAGGAGAAATGCTGTTACTGCCTGCTTTCTGAGGATCAGAGAAGGATCACTGTCCCAGAGTGGGGTGTTTTTGCACTGATATGTTTTTTTCAGTTGCCAGAGGTTGCCCACATATGGTGAAGAGTGATAACGAACGAGATGGTATCCTCTGGGTCAGAGCCTGACAGTGTCAGTAAATGGTACTTCTCAGGAGGGTGTGCTTTCCCATCTTTCCAAAGACACATTGCCTCTTACACTTCACCCCACAGGAGGTCTGGAGCAAGTAAATAACTACAAGGGAAAAAGAAGCTCAAAGCACACATGTGCAATGGGTTATTCTATAAAATTATGGATACATACCATTCTACTGAGCTCCCTGAACTGGCCTCCTTGTTAGGTACTTATGTTTGTGCATTGTCATCTTCCATTAACATGAGAGTTCTGTAGTGACCAATGAAGCAAAAGTTGACTTGAATAAAATGAGCAAGACGTAGGAAAGGGTATATATAATACAACAGCACTTCTGCTCTGGAGACAGGCTGGGAGAGCTGGGATTGTTCAGCCTGGAGATGAATAGGCTCTGGGGAGACCTTAAGCCCCTTCTAAGTGTCTAAAGGAGCTCCAAGAGAGCTGGAGAGGGTCTTTGGACTGGATATATAGTAACAGGACAAGGGGGAATGGCTTCACACTGACAGAGCACAGGTTTGCATGGGACATTAGGAAAAAATATTTACAGTGGGGGTGAGGAGGCCCTGCCATAGGTTGTTCAAAGAAGCTGTGGATGCACCATCCCTGGAAGTGTTCAAGGCCAGGTTGGACGGGGCTTAGAGAAACCTAGGATAGTGTCTGCCTTTGACATGATTAGATGATCTTTAATGTCTCTTTCAAAACTCTTCCGACCCAAACTATTCTGTGATTCTATCATAAGAGAGGGATGCTAATTTGATTACTGTGACAGAAATTTGAGGAACACTGTTCACAGAACATCATGGAAACATCAGCCACATGCAACCAACCCCTGAGCGTAGCCACCATCACAAAACTGAGAAAGAGTGGACTTAGTTCCATCCCCACATTCTCTACCTGATTCAGTCATCTCATTTTTTGGTAACTAAGCAACAAGCTTGCAAAACCCAGAAGGGTATTTGGACCCAGTGCTGGACCAAGTTACTGGCTGTGCCAACTTGAATTTCCTGCACCCAGAGACTGCTGCCTGACGTCTCAGCATACAGTGAGTGTAGCCAGTGTGTTCAGGAAGAATTGTTCTGTTTAGAACAATAATATTCACAGTGGCCATACAAACAGATAATCTTATTAAGACTAGCTAAGTGAACATGAATGGTTCTTAAAAAAAATGTTATTTTGCAAGAAATATTAACTTCAGCAACTGATAGAGGGAAGGGGAAAAGCTTTAAAATAAAATCCTACCTATAGGGTTTTTTGATTAAAAAAATTAGACTATACCTGACATATAAAAATAGTGAGTACCCAAATGAGAGTTGAATATATTAACTTAAAACATCATGATATTCTAATTATTTGTGAAAATTAAAACCCCATGAAAAAATAAGAAAATCTCTTTGCCAGAACTATATGACATGATCTTGACTTCCCAATGGCTCTCTTTTTGTGCAAATTGTGGACACACAAACAAAAACCCCCTAGAGACTTATATCATTAACTGGGACATGGAAGTAATAAAATAATGCGATAAGATGGCCCAGTACTGGTACAGAACCTTTACCCTTGTAAGATTCTACATGGTTTCTCTGTCTGTAACTCTTGATTCACAAATTTTTATTTGTGAATTATATATATTTGTGAATCCATATGTCACCAGTGTAGAGGAATGGTCGGCAGACAAGGGACATGGACGAGGTATTGCCAGCCCAGGCCTGGTGGAAACAGAGGCCTGACCCAGCCAGGAACTCTACTGAAGAAGAAACAAGCCCTGATACGAAAGAATAAACAAGATGCCTGTGATCAGGAGCAAGAATGTAAACTGAACCAGGTGGCCAATGGCAACGCAGAGATTGGCTTGTGGACAGTGGGTGCGGGCCAATTAGGATAAGATACATACAGAACTTTGTTGCATGCACAAACCAGGACAGTATAATTGTAAGAATGCCGTTAATAAACCAAGCTTTGTTGCTAACTCATACTGAGTCGTCTCATTGCTCCACAAGCCCGCCTCCAACACACCAGGGTTTTTGGTTTTTTTTTTCTGTTTTTCAATCAGATTTATCAGAGTCTCCAAAATTTTGACAACTCTTGTAAAATCTCATGAGACTATAGTGAACCTAAAATACAGATTATCTGTTTCCCACATCTAGATGTGTCCAACAATGCCTTAAGCAAAGAAATGAACACCAAGCTCTTCAGCTATGAAAATTCAATTAAAAATATCCTGATGAACGGCAATGACAACAAGAAAAATAATAACCATAAAAGAATTGCTCATTGTAGAATGAAAGCAGCTACAGACGTTGCAAAATTAAGATCCTGAAATAATCAGAATGAGGGGGAAAAAAGGCTATTTTCATTTCTCAGGTGATTTAAGCAGAAAACTCAGCTTGTGGCATGGCTCAGTTTTGGAGATTAGTTATTATTTTCCCTCCAAGATTCAAGTGTGAAGAATATAAAATAAAATCACAAAGTAAGGACAGATACTGTACTGCAGTATTCTCTGTCTGGGAAAAACTGATGGTAACAAATTATAAAACAACATAACCACATTCTCATCACTGAATTATTGAGCCCAAAACTAAAACCTTTGAGAGTCTTAAACAATCTATCATTTTTTCAGCTTTCCTTAGAAGATTAGCTCATGATATGTAATGATCTTCCCTATATATTTTAATTATTTTTAACTGTTTAAATAGAATTTGAGTAATGACTTTTTAATGTTCACCACAGAAGGTAACTACATTTTTAATAGACTCCTAGTGCAACCAGTTTAATGTTGTAATTTGATTGAGGTTTATGCAAATAAAGGAATAAAGGGACTAGAAAAGACACCTTCCTTTGTTCATGTGTAAAATAATTACTATATTTTCACAAAATCACAGAACCATAGAATATTCTGAGTTAGAAGGGACCCATTAGGATCAAAGTTCAAATTCTGGCTCTGTCCAGGAAAGGCCCAACCTGAGAGCATTGTCCAAATGCTTCTTGAATGCTGAGAACTCGGGGCCGCGTGCACTGCCCTGGGGATCCTGTTCCAGCACATAAACACCCTCTGGGGGAAGAATATACTTCTAATCTCCATCCTAACCTTCCGCTGACACAACTGCAGGCCATTCCCTGGGTGCTGCCCCTGGTCCTCACAGAGCAGAGATCAGTGCCTGCCCCTCCTCTGCTCCTCCCAAGGAAATTCTGACTGCAATGAGGTCTCCCCTCAGTCTCCTCTTCTCTAGCTGTACACACCAAGTGCCCTCAGTGTCCTCACACCCTTCCCCTCAGGGCCCTTCCCCATCTTCACGGCCATCCTTTGGACACTCTCTAATGGCTTAATATCTTCCTCACATTGTGTCCCCCCAAACTGCCCTAATATTGCAGATGAAGCCACATTAATGCAGAGCAGAACGGGACAATCCCCTCCCTCATCCAGCCAGTGATGCTGGGCCTGATGTCCCCCAGAACAGGGATGTCCCTCCTGGCTCCAGGGCACTGCTGACTCGTGGCCAACTGGCCCCTGACCAGGACCCCCAGGGCCCTTTCCTGGCACTGCTTTCCTGCATCTCCTTCCCCTCTGTACAGACATCCAGGATTGCCCCATCCCACGTGCACTTCCCCTTGTTAAACTCCATACATCTGGCAATTTCCTTTGTGGAGGTGCCTCTGTAGGGCCTCCCTGCTTTAGAGGGAGTCAAAAGCTCTTCTGAATTTTATATTGTCTTCAAACTTACTTAGTATCCCTTCCAGTCCCCTGTCAAAGTCGTTCATGAAGATGGTATAGAAAACTGGAATGAAGCTCCAAAGAACCCCACTAGTGACTTGTCATGGGCAGCTTTATGTTACCCCACTTGTAGCCATCATCACCCTGTAAAGGGGTGATGTAATTTCTGCACTCGTTTTTGCCATTATAGTCCTCCACATTTCTGACAGCTTGAACTCCAGCTGAGTTTTGGCTACACAATTTTTTTCCCCTACAATGGTGAGCAGCATCTCGGTATTCCTCTGTCATCACCTGACCTTTTTTTCCACTGGGCATACATGTTCCTGTTTTGCCTTAGATCCAANGGCTCCAGGGCACTGCTGACTCGTGGCCAACTGGCCCCTGACCAGGACCCCCAGGGCCCTTTCCTGGCACTGCTTTCCTGCATCTCCTTCCCCTCTGTACAGACATCCAGGATTGCCCCATCCCACGTGCACTTCCCCTTGTTAAACTCCATACATCTGGCAATTTCCTTTGTGGAGGTGCCTCTGTAGGGCCTCCCTGCTTTAGAGGGAGTCAAAAGCTCTTCTGAATTTTATATTGTCTTCAAACTTACTTAGTATCCCTTCCAGTCCCCTGTCAAAGTCGTTCATGAAGATGGTATAGAAAACTGGAATGAAGCTCCAAAGAACCCCACTAGTGACTTGTCATGGGCAGCTTTATGTTACCCCACTTGTAGCCATCATCACCCTGTAAAGGGGTGATGTAATTTCTGCACTCGTTTTTGCCATTATAGTCCTCCACATTTCTGACAGCTTGAACTCCAGCTGAGTTTTGGCTACACAATTTTTTTCCCCTACAATGGTGAGCAGCATCTCGGTATTCCTCTGTCATCACCTGACCTTTTTTTCCACTGGGCATACATGTTCCTGTTTTGCCTTAGATCCAAAAGATAACTCCTACTCAGACAAGTCAGCCTTTTGCCTTGTCTGCTTGACTTCTGGTATTTTGGAATTGCCTGTTCCTGTGCCCTTGGTAGGTGGTGATTAAAAAATAACCAGCCCTAATGGAACACCAGCACATCCAAAAGCATTTTCCCAGGGGACTTTACTTACTAGTCACCTGAGCAGACTGAAATTCTTACAAAGGAAAAAAAAATAAAAAAATTGGCTACTTTATTTTCTAGATCATCAAGTAGCATACCTTTAGTCAACTAAATTTAGGTCAGATGATTATTCTTCAAGGGTACAGAATCTTCTCTCTTGTCTCTTTTCCTTAAACACAGACAATATGCTTGGTATCCATTTAAAGATAATTACTAAAACCCCCATTGAACCAGACCTGCTATTCCACCTCCTATTTATTCTTGAATGCTAGATTGTGCAATGTCCAATTCTTCTGATTCAAGGGTATTTTCCTTCAAAGATTACACTATAAACATGACTATGGCAAATTCCACTCCACCAGCTTCTGCACACATTTGGCCATTTCTTGTTTTCAACATAAACTCCTTTATAACATAACATGGTATTAGTTTAGCTTTTGATCCAAGAGCATATTGTGTCGGCCACAATCTCTCTGAATGGTGGATCCCATTTCATCCTTTCACATTTCCCTGTCATTAATCTTGGATTAATAATTTTTTACTGGTTTGTTTTGGAGGGTGAGGGTGGTTTTTGTTTTTTTGTTTATTTTTTAAGACACAACAAAAACCAGCTTTTGTCAGTTCTTCCTCTATTTGCTTCTTGACCTGTTCTTACTAATTTCAGATCCTCATTCCTGAATTAGTTTTCAAATGGGAATGTCTCTTCTTCCTTCCCTTCCCCAAGTGACCTCTTCCGCACCTGAACAAAGCCTAGGCTTCCCCCTCATCCCCCTACCCCTTTTAGCCAGGTAGGTTTCTTGTTTTGCTCTTTGAGTATTGAGAAACCAGGTAAATTTGTATGTCAGGTGGTAAAGTCTCGCAGAGACGCTACAGATGCAGAAGCATTATGCTTATTTAGCTTCTCATTGATGAAGGCATGCACTTGATTTCCTAACATGCAATTAGATTTTTCAAGAATAGATCTACCTATGGCTAGATTACAAGGGTTTTTTTTTTCTGTCCAAAGTCACAGGGGGTGACTTAGTGTAAAAACACCTGTAACTGTTGCATTTCAAAGGCTTCATGGTCCACCTCATATCCTACATTTAAAAGATTAAACTACCTTGTAAACAAACCTTTAACAGCCAGCATTCATGTTGCCATTTCATGTTTAGGATGAAGTAAATTTTAGCATGAGGTCATCAAACATCATGCTCTGATATGTACCAGTTTTTCTTCTGCACAGATTACATTGGATCTGTTTTCTAGCAAATTACATCACTTTGTCAGAGATAGCCACAATCTTCAGTGCTATACCCAAGGAATCTAATGACCCAGATTTGCAATTTTTGAAATATTGTAATTCTGAATGAGGATTATGGTTGACAATTTTCATTTTCCAATGCCATAAGGATTTTAAACCACCATTAAAATTCTTTCCAGATACAACAAAGCTTATTCAAAGATTCCTCAAAGCCAGCTCTAGGAATAATTTTTGAGGATCTAAAATTGCAATCTCTTGTTACATTCCAAGACCAAGATTATATTTCTTTAAACTAGTTTTTCTAAGATAAATATAAATCAGAATGTATTTTAAAAAACAAATAAAACAAAACATTGACAAAACAAAACATTTAACTGATCATATATTGCTCCTCTTATGCTGAGAATGAGCCACATGTGAGAGATTGTGAACATTTTGCTTACTGTACCACAGGAAACCATTCAGACAATGCACCAGTGAATCAAAAAAAACACGTACTTGGAAAGGAATGAAATTAAATAACTTAAGAAATTGAATAAATAAGTTATTATGGAAGAAAACCATTTCCTATTATTATTGAAGAGCATGTAAATCTCAGATTCCTAAAATAGCTATTAAGGCTTATCTCAGGGCTCAGAATACATTCTGATAACAGAACAAACCCTGTAACCTTTCTGCTCTATAAAAACTGTGATATTTTGAGGTCTTCTGAAAATTAAATAAGAAGAGAAACCTGTATACAGATCATCCATATTTCATACAGTGATACTATGAAGACTACCAGCAACAAAGGAGATAAATGCAAGGTTGGTACAACACTGATGACTCTATACCTTTCACTTTTTTTTCGGAAGTACTGTAAAATAGTTTTCACTTTGGTCACAATGCCTAATTTGATATACATTTTTGGCTGAATATAATCTTTAAAAAAAGTACTAGATTGAGGTCACTCTAAATAATTCATTTACCTTTAATTTGGTTACTGAATAAAAAAAAAATAAATCATTGTTTCTTGCCCAGCATCACAAATAATTCAGAGAAGACGAAACTCTTTTCCTTGGAACGGAGGTTTTTGCTAGTTAAAATCTTCTAATCAGAAGTCCATGCAAACCCCAGCTCAAGGGTCACTTTAAATATTAACAAAGAAACTTAATGGTTTTTCTGTTTGACCCACAAGACTTCCTGGTTCTATTATCCAACTTTGGGTTTGGAGATTTCACTGTATTTATGATGTGCTTGTGATTCCTAAATGTTAGACTAAGTGTAAGTATGCACTGTTATTATAGCCATTATTCACATTTGTGAAAATTTTTCTAAAAACTAGTTATGTCTCCAAGTGGTGATTGACTCTGCAAGGAAGTTATGTAGGAAGCAATTAATGAATAACATTTTCATCACTGTCCTTCTCAAACTGTAGGTGAACCTGAAATCAGCCACAAAGAATTTCTACTGTACTATTGTATTATTTCTGATCGTCTTTAACAGATTGTTTCTGAGACTCATTCAGACTCTCCCTAATTTATCTCTGTCTATTACAGATGCTCTTGAATAGACACCTATTGTGCTGTGTTCTTACAGTTATTCCATGTAAACATGCCACACAAAGCATATAAAAATACAAACACAAAAACCTCGTGAGGAATAGCACAGCAGTTTCTACCTGTAGGCTCTGAAAAATGGGCTGCTGTGAGTTTCATTTTCACTGGGATTTTACATGGATATCCTAGCTTTTAAGAACAGATAAGATAGACGAGATTTTCAATACCTGAAGGAGGCCTGTAAGAAGGACTGTTTAATGCCTGCCCAAATAAATACATTATCTGATTACAGCCTTACTTATATCACTTCTATAGAATATATATAAAACAGAGGTTGGGAAGGGAATGAAGACAGACCCAGACCCCTCTTGTTGAAAAAGTGAAGGTCTTTTACGTCTGTGATAAAACCAAATGGCTCTTTGTTAGCAATTTCTTGAGGCAAGTTCTAAAATATTAATTTCAGTAACCTGAATTAAGTCAGTTAGTTTTACTGAGATGAAAAACATTTCATCTGCAATACAGATTGTTGGATTTTCTTTATACTCTTCTTTTGTTTTTGTTGTTAAATTACATGAAAAGTCAGTCTCCTGGAGAAGAGCTATGTTTCTCTGAGCCCATGTTAAACAGGATGCACCTACATGTCTAATGGACATTCTCTTCCAAGGTAATTGCAAAGCAATGGAAGTATGTAGCCAGTGTTACTAGTTATTAAACCAGATTACTTTCTAAATTCTATTTCTACTGTGCTAAAAAACCCTGCAGAATCTACATATTATTGAGCCAGAGACACATGAATCTCAATAGCTGTCTTTAAAATATAAGTATTGATGCTGTCTGCATTGTGTTAATCAACAAGACAGAATTGCATAAGAAACTTGGAAAGAGGAGTGCAGAAAATCCTTTCTTAAGATTTTCCATTGTTCCAGCAAAGTTACACTAGCACTGCCACATGATATAGAATGAAAATAAAATTACTATATACAACATATATAACAGGTTCTTTGTAAAGATTTTGATTGAATCATAAGTATTAATTGCCTTTAGAAAATAAAACAATCAAATCACTAAAAATGTGCAATAACCATAGACCTGCTTAGGATTCAATCCAGTGTACCAACACACACAGTCTAGACAAGAGATTATCATAGTTTAGTGTTGCAAGTTGGATCATTCCCATTCCAGTGTATTAAGTTTGAAAGAGGAGAGAAAGACGATTTGACATCACAAGACTGAGATCCTGTTTTCAGCTTCACTGGCTCTTTTGAAACACAACTTCGACCCTGCTGGTTACAAGGTGCTCTGTGCTGTGTCCTCACTGACACCACCTGCACATCAAAAATCTCCATGAATTGAGTCCAAATAGAAAGAAGAAAGATCTGTTGCTAATTTTAAACTCTGAAGAGGTGGAGAACTTAAAACACTGATCACAACTTTGGAGGGGGGGTATGCTTCTTAGAATATGGTTTTATGTTTAAAATGCCCTTAACATGTTGACACAAGGTCTCCTGTTAGATAATTTCACATATGAAGTGGTCTGATCTCTATGGACTTGCTTGATAATCCCTGAATGGTGGCTGATGCTGGTTGCTGACAACAGACCTGATCCTGACCCTGGTTTTGGAGCTCTTACTCCTAGCTTCTTCTCAGATTTGCCTATTCAGCAGAGACTCACATGAGGATCTGGGCTTGACAGAGTGTGCTCTGCTCAGCTCAGTCAGATGCTGCAGGACTGTCTTATGATGGTGTGCTGGTTTTGGTTGGGGTAGAGTTAGTTTTTTTCACCGTGTCTGGTACAGGGCTTTTCTCAATTTGTGCTGAATAGTGTTGATAACAGAGATATTTTTGTTACACCGTAGGGCTTGTGCAGAGTCCAGACCTTTTCTGCTCTTTGCACTGCCATTCTGGCAAGGTGGTTAGAGGTGCATGGAAGTTTGGGAGGAGACAGAGCCAGGACAGTTGGTCCAAAGACCCTACGACATCATGCTCAGTATATAAAGCCGGGGGGAAGAGAAAAAAGGGAATGTTTGGAGTGATAGAGTTTGCCTTCCCAAGTAACCCTTACATGTGATGGGGCCCTGCTCTCTTGGGGATGGCTGAACACCCTGCTGCCCGTGGGAAGCAGTGAATGAATTCCTTGTTTTGCTTTGCATGGCTTTTATTTTCTGTATTAAACTGTCTTTATCTCAACCTGTGAGTTTTCTCACTTTTACCCTTTCAATTCTCTCCCTGATCCTGCTGCTGGGGGAGTGAGAGAATTTCTGTGTCAGGCTTGGACACTGGCTGGCAAAGCCACAACCTTGTGTGCCACTCCTGGCTCCTGATTCCTGGTTTCCCTGTCCTTACAGAGCATCCAGCCTTTCCTGCACTCTAGCAGTAAGTAGCCCAGTCCTGGTTTTTACACTGAAGTCACTGATGTATGTAATGATCTTTCATTTACTTCAATAACAAGAATTTGTTCATGGGTGAATACTTTCCTTGCTTGTAGAAAACTTATTACCTGGATTCTCATCAGCTTAGAAAATGAGGGAAATTGGCTTGTAATCTCCACTATGAGGCTTCTCAAAATGAGAGAGGAGCCTAGCAGGACAGTATTTCCCTGGGTCCCAGAAGTGAGGATATGCATATCTGCTACTGCTTCAGCTTCTGTTACGGGTCTCTTAATGGGAAAATAACAAGAAGCAGAACCAGAAACTTGTGAGTGATGCAATCCATTAAGCAGCATGAATTGCAAATTATGATGAGCCAGTATTCTTTGTAATAGTTTTGGAGCAAATTGATGAACTATCTCTAAAATAAACTGCATTTTTATCTTTATGGAGATTTTGAATAATAAAGATATTCATGCAAGGAAAAGCATGTTCGCTGATCAATCACAAGGAGAAAGAGGGATAAATTTGCTGAAAATTATGCTGTTGATAAAAACTGTTTGAGAACATTATTTGTTGTGAAAGTTCTATATGAAATAAATTTACATACACAGTTAAAGCAACAATTAAACTAGAAAGACAGGCTTTATCAGTTGTTCATGGGGACAGGGCAGGGAGCTCTCTATAATTCTTCCTTTAGTTTTCACACAGTTTTCAAATAGTAGTCCCTGTCCACAGATAATGTCCCCCAGGACAGACTTGTTTTGAGCTTTTAATAAAAGCATTGCCAGTAGGTCATGAGAGGTGACTAACCCACTCTATTCAATTCTGGGGAGACCTCAGTGTGAGTGTTGTGTCCTGTTCTGGGCTTGTCTGTACTACGGAGACACGGACCTCCTGGAGTGGGTTCAGCAGAGGACAGTGAAGACGTCCTATTACCTGACTATGTTTGTACTATTCCCAAAATCATAAGCCAGAATGAAGACTGAAGTCAATATAATAAGGCAGTTTCAGCTTGGTGCAATCCAGATGTACTCATCTAAGGAGCCTCATGAAGGAGATCTACTACTAATTTATTTGAATCTTCTGTACTCAAGACTTAGGCTGAAACTTCTGCATCCTCAACATTTAATATTCCTTACAGACAGGTGTATTATAGAGTGTCTGAAAGACCCTAAGACTGAACCAGTCATAGGTGTTTTATACTCATCAAAAGCAAACAGTCACTGCTGATAGGTATCTACCATATAGGAAGGAATGATTTCTAAATAGGACAGATGATCATCTGCTTGCACAGAACATTTATTCACCCTCTTGAACAGGAAGAGAATGGTGACAAGATCAAATATAGACCATAAAGTCGTAGCTTGATTAGTATAGGCAGATGAGGGGAATCCTAGTCAAGGAGGGCACCTTTTATGTTGGTGTTGATATATGAATGCAGCCAACTCTTCTCCCACTGTTTTTCAGTATGCTTTGAAATTTTCCTAAAGTTCCTAGCTAAGAATAAGTTTGAATTCAAACCAGTCTGTGTATTAAGTTTCCACTCAGGACTGGTGTCCAATTTGTGTTAGAATATAGCTATATCCACCCACTGCTTCTCTTTGGTAATTACTAGTTTGTAGAAATAATTTTTACATCATGTTCTTGCATTATGAGAAGCATGGAATACAAATTTGCTTAACATTACTTACACCATAAAATCAAGAATAAATTCAGGGAGTTAATGTCATTGTTTCTCTCAACATAACAACATTTTATATTTCAATTTAGAAGCAAATCCTGACTGCTTTTTTGAGGGACATGTTTTTTAACTGAAAAATAATTGACAATATTGTTTCAATGACAATGCAACAACTAACATTCATCTATACTAAAACAATTCCAGCCCAAATAATTTTAGTTTCAGCCAATCGTCTCTGTAGTATTAGATAGGATAATTAGAATACTACCAATCTTAGTATTATAATTACTTGCAGTTTAATTCTCACATTGACCTGCTTTGCACACCACTATGGCTCATTACACTTGTTTTATTAACGCAGTGTACCAAAAATTATGTTAACGTTCTTGCTAGCTACAACATAATCTTCTGGTTCACCCACACACAAAATAGCCTCTATTAAAGGTGAAATAATAATAATAATAAAAATATCACAATGAAACTTAAATGCTTAGTTAGATTGTGATTTCCAGGAATCACAACAATTTACATAATTGTTCAGATAGTTTTCACTACATGTTTCTAACCATTCTATTTTGTTTAGAAAACAATATTTATATATGCTTTTCCAACATGCAAAGAGAGTTTATTGTATGACAGCAGGAATTGAAATAAAATGAGTTCATAAAATCAGTGATGCCAGTGTATTAGCAGTTTGCCCTCAATATTTTGCTGTAATGGTTATCAAAACTGTATTAATCTTTCTTATTGAAAGCTCTTTATACACCCCTAATCACCATTAAAATGTTATTTTGTCTTCAGCACAACAAATTAATCTTCTTTCCTATTAAAAAGAAATAACATGATTTTTTTTTTAACCAGGCTTTGTCTGTTAATGATGCTTCTTCTGAAGCAAACACAAGAGAAAGCTCAAAGAGAAAGAATTAATAGAAGAAATGAAAGGCAGAACTAGAAACTCTTAATAGAAATTACAGACAAGGTTTATCAGTTTCTACATTAATAGTCTATTGTTGCTTAAGGCTTTTTAAGTGCATCTTTTTCACTGAAACACTCACAGACATTTACTGATTCTTAATAAAATTCATTCGCATGGACACCACAAAACAAAAACCTGTGGATCAGGCATGGAAAAAGCCACGCTACCCACATGTCTGAGTAAAACAGGACTCAGGCTACAGCTACAGCCATTAAAATTCAAAGGTATTAGATTAGACTGATTTTTTAAGTCCAAGTCATTAATCTTGATCCAGATTTCCAGCCTTTACTTCAAGAATCTAAAGCAAAGGATAATGAGATCTAGTACATTACAGTACACTGTAATACATGACAGTACATCCTGTGAATACCTGAAATTATTTAGTATGACTTGTAACTTCACTAATTCATATTGGATTTCAAATGAATGGTGTAGTATATATGGAGTTTTTTCTGATAAAAAGTTTACAGGATGTCAAATATTAGGAAAACAAACTGCATAAACAAAGAAGCAGTCAGAGTAGAACAAGCATCTCATATTTGCCTGCAATATTAATGTTTATTCCGTAAAAGTAGTCTGCTTTTAAAGATGCAGGTTTTTACACCAGGATAATGACTACAATCATACAAACTCTTCCTGAGCAGTTGGATGCAGCAGTGGTGTTTGCAGCTTTGGGAAATGAGAGTGAAGTGGCAATTGCCAACCATCTCTAATAGGTCTCTGCAGTCAAAAGTGCAGCTCAGGGTCGATAAAACATTTGTGACTCTTAATTTGGTAATGACGTACATCCCACATTCCACTGTGAGTATTGAATATTCAGTTCTGGTGACTATTCATTATTCCTCCTGACTGAAAGAGTAACATGTTGTAAGCAAGTAAGTTGAATAATTTCTGACATTGTGTAGTGATGGACCTTAAATATCATCTCATTCCAACCCCTGCCATGGGGAAGGACACCTTCCACTAGACCGGGTTACTCCAAGCCCCTTCCACCCTGGCCTTGGACACTTCCAGGGACGGGGCAGCCACAGCTTCTCTGGACAAACTTTTCCAGGGCCTCCCCACCCTCACAGCCAAGAATTTCTTCCTAATACCTAGTCTGAATCTCCACTCTTCCTGTTTGAAGCCATTCCCCTTTTCACTGTCCCTCCAAGCCCTTGTCCCAAGTCCCTCTTCAGCTTTCTTGGAACCCCTTTGGGCACTAGAAAGGACTGTAAAGCCCCTTTGGAACCTTCACTTCTGCAGGTGAACATCCCCAGCTCTCCCAGCCTGGCTCCAGAGCAGAAGGGCTCCAGCTCTCAAAGTATTTTCGTGGCCTCCTCTGGACTTGCTGTAACAGACCCACATCCTTCTTATTCTGGGGACCCCAGAGCTGGATGTGGCAATTCAGGTGGGGACTAACCAAAGCAGAGGGGCAGAGTCTCCTCCCTTGATCGGCTGCCCACACTGCTTTGGATGCAGCCCAGGACAAGGAGGGGTTTTCTGGGCTGTAAGTGCACATTGGTGGGTCATACGGAGCTTCTCACCTACCAGCACACCCAAGTCCTTCTCCTCAGGGTTTCTCTCAAACCATTCTCTGCCCAGCCTGTACTTGTGACTGGGGTTGCCCAGGCCCAAATGCAGGACCTTGTATGTGGCCTTGCTGAACTTGATGAGGTTCCCACAGTCCCATTTCTCAAGCCTATCCAGGTTTTCTGGATAAGCTCCCTTCCTTTCAGCCTCTCATCAGCAATCTTCCTGAAGGTACACTGAGTCCCACTGTCCATGTCAGTGACAAAGGTCCCTTCTTGGGAGAAAAGGGAATGTAAATCAAGACTGCATTGGAAATGAGCTAGATTTTTTATTCCTGGTGTGTCAGATAACTGGGATAATAGGTCTGTCTATCCACCTAGCATTTCCCCCACATTGCTATAAAGATCTCAACTCTGTGTTACAGAAAACAAACACTTTTATGTTCCCCTATAATAGCCCTTAGATTCTAATTTGTCCCTCACTATCTTAGGTAAATGGGGTCATGCAAATCCTTTCCCTTCTATTTGACTAGTCTTAATTATTTATTTTCTGCCATTCAGCTTTATGACTATGCAATAAAAGACAGGTTTAATGGGCCAGTAGTCCAGGATGGGAAATCATCCAGCTAGTGAAGCATTGCGGACATCAAATTAGTGGCCCTGCTGATAAGTCTTTCCCCAACCTGACATCTGTTTATAAGCACTCATAGCCAAGATGGTTTTGAAAGGCAATGTTAACCTCAGGCTTTGGAACTAGCATCAGTGAATCTCTCCACCCTTTACTACTTTTTATTTTCTGCTGTGAAATGATAGAATGCCTACAATCATACATGAGGAAGACAACATTATCTGGTGTTTGATCTGATGAGCAAAAGTCAGCGTTCTTGGGTTGTCTCCAACATCATTCCTGATTCTCAGGTTCTTTGTGTATTTAGTAAGTATATTAAATTAGAGACCAACACCACACATGTACAAAAGGTTTCTGGAAACCTTTAGTTTGAATGGAATTGGCTTCATCATGTAATGACTTTTTATTTCCTTTCCAGAAATAATTTGAGTAAATATTACTACTGTTAGGAAATTTCCCTTCACTTAAAGATAAAATAAAAGAGTATTAAAAGATTTACAGACTTTAGAAAAGAAAGAACTCTTGGGACCATTGTTCTGGACTGCTTTACAGTGCAGACTGAATATCTGCTTCAAGTTAACATTTGCTTGGAAAATAGAGTACCTTAGAAAAAGAGACAAAGTAGAAAATAAAGAGTCCCAGTAGAAACCAAATATTAACCATCATTAGCAGTAACTATCATACCATATCAATGATTGTATAATAATCATATGATCATAATATAACTATAGTGATTATATTAACACTATGTTAATGCTACTGTACACATTAATTTATAATATATGAGTGCATTGGAATGTAAATATTTATGTAAATGAATGCTTGCATGAGACTTCTGTGTGTTTGCCCTGTCAAAATTAGTCGTTATGGTTCATTTTACGCACACGTGTTATAGCAGCACAGCAGTGACACCGAGTAAATTAGGCCACAGTTTTGTTTTGTCCCCCTGTGCTATCATCAACAGCAGCAATTTGATTAGGGACAGGACATGGAAGTAGGTGAAACACAGAAAATGTCTCTGCTATATCCTTGCTACTTTGGGGAATCTGAGACTCAGGCACACCCTGAATTTCAAATGCATGCTTTTCTTCCAAACTCTGTACATATTTGGTTCAATTACTTTTTTAATCCATAAAAAAAAATTCTTTTACATCTGTAATTCCTACAGCAATGTGTCCCATCATTTAGTTAGGCACTCTGTAGGAGAGTATTTTCACTTGTTTACCATATAATCTGATTAATCAGTTAATTCTCCCTAATTCTTGTATTGTTAGGAGCAATGGATACTCTTAATCTATTCATGCTTTTAAACATTTTTCTCCTCATTAAAAAATTGTCCCATTTTCCTCACTAAAACATCAACATTTGGAGACTGTTTAGTACCCTTGATTACCTTTGCCTACCTCCTTTTGCATTTTGACCTTCTTCTCTATCACATTTGAGAAGAGTGGAGAATACTACCATTGTCACAGGAATTAGGGAATGCTTAATGACATGTAGCATTTGTCTTATTCTATTCTGTTCTTTATTTCTTTGCTAGCATTCCAATTTGCCTTCTTTGGCTCCTACAGAACATTAGGCTGACAAAAACCAGCCAACAGCAATTCTCAGGTGATTTTTTTTCGGTGGTGATAGCTTGTTTACAGGCCTTTCCATGCCCTTATTGTCATGTCTGTGCCTTTGATACCTTTCAATCTTCATCATTGAATTTCATCTTAATATATTTAAAGCCTGGATGACAACATGCAGCCTTTAAATATATTAAGAATTAATCTTAAACCTCATCAAGGTCAGCTGTCATTTTTACTGCCCCAGATAGTTAAATACCACTGAAAGTCTCTCACCTTATTTTCCAGTAACTGATGGATCTGTTTCAAAGAGGAACGCCTATATCTGCCTGGAGTTACAAAGATAATCTCTGTTCATTTTTCACCATTTGTTCCTGCCTTTGCTTCTTCTCCTTTTGGAACTTATTAACATGTGGTGCATCTTCCTTCAGTTTTATTTTTGTTATTTACATAAAGCCCTCTGGAAATTTAAGAAAATTGTAACCAGAACCCTGTTTCTTGTACATTTGTTGACTTAATCAAAGAGCCTAAAACCTCTGTGAGGCCTGAGTAACCTCTCTGAAAACCATGATGACTCTTGACTATAAAAACATCTTTATTTGTATTCTTGTTATTTTTATTCTTTCTTATAGCAGCTAGCAATTTGCTCAGCAAAACTCAGATTTACTGGTCTGCAGCTCCCTAGACTGTTCTGAACTTGCCATCTTCCATTTCCCGATTTAAGCATAGTTAATAGTTCAGCAATTTTATACTTGAACTCTTTTAGAACTCTTGGGTGAATACCATCTGTTCCTGATGATTTGTTACCACACATATCACCAGTTAGTTCTAAAACCTCTCATTTCTAGCATTTCTGTAAGCTGCCCAAGTACTGAATTTAGACAGCCTACTAAAGAAAACCTCAAACCTTAGGTCTTAATTCTAAATTTTGGGAAGCTGCACCAATCACTCTCATCCTGATATAAATAATGATCCAAACTTAATGTCATAACCCTATTTTTCTGTTTTAGGTACCCACATTTCTATCACTCAAAGTCACCTTTGCATTCTCCATCTTTCCTGTGCTTGTTCAGATACAAATACCACAAAATCCTACCATTTAGGTACATTAACCATCAAGATAAACCACAGATATGGAGGCAGGTAAAGGCAGAACATTACTGACTTTTTCAGACCTTAGAATTTCAATGAGAAGCATAAATGGCAGTAAAAGGAGTCAGTGTAGGCACTGTTGATACTTCCATCAATATAAAAATATTGAGATATCCTAAATTACCTGTCTTCAATCACTATCTAGACAAATAAAACTATACATTAAATATGAGAAAGTCTTAATCCATTTTAATGTATAATAACATTATGGGGTTTCTGAGTAACAGCTCATAATTTAAGGAAGCATGAAAGGTTTTTTTTTTCATTACTGCATTGTGTTAATTTTCTGTATATATATATATATATATATAATTTCTTTAAAGAATTCTTTTCTGCTAGATATTTCAATACTATGAAACTTCTCTGCTGCTTTCTGTTTTAACTTTCCTGAGAGGAAACAGCCTATCCAATAATGTCTTGCTTTAGTGAAGCATACTTCCAAAGAACAGAAGACTTGCTAGTCACAAGGTTAAGGAACTTGCTGGTTATAAAAAAAAATAAGATTTCTCCACTAATGTACAATTTTGGCATAACTTTAACTTTAGTGCACAGGGAGAATGAAACAAAATTCCCATCAGAACCATTCCATTGTTTTTATGAGTTTTTTTCATTATTTATCTCCTGCTTCCCTTATGGCTTTTTTACCTGTGCTCCATAAAAAGCAATTTCTCTTTTACGGACATTCTATATTGAAAATGTCAGGCAATAGGGACAAATACAAAACTATTTTTATGTGCTATACTTCCAAAATTAGTAAAATCAGTATTTTGCATGTGTATGTGTGTTAAATTTAAATTAAATAAAGGTGCTAAGTTGACTGCTGTGGAAAACAGCCTTGTTTCTGTTCACAGAACAATGGTACAAACAGTGGGACATTCTCCACCAAGTTCTGAAAAACTAATTGCATCTCAGATAAACATATTTTGGCAGAGAGAAAAATTCAATTATTATTCATGTAAATTTCTTCACACCAGGAAATATTTTCAGAAGAGGGTAAGGACACTTATACCATTGTGCCATCCAGCCATCATGGCTTCATACTCCAGATTCCGTGAAGACTGAAGAACAAAATAAATACTGAATACAACAAAATTTTCCCCCAAAATTTAGTAATTTTGATGGACAATTTTCATCTAAGAATTATCCTTAAATACAGGCGGTTGGGACTAGTTCTGTCTTAATAAAACACAAAGGACTGAGGCATATGCTTTAATCAAGGAAAAGCAGTAATTAACAATCTGTGATCTAAAAGTGTTCTCAACACTTTGCTTCTTTCTCCTCACAAATATTTACCAAATGAGGTACAAACCCCTAGAAAGGGCAAAGACAGTGAAATACTGTTTGTCTCAAAATACAGAGGTGTATTAATTCAAATCCTTTAAAATTTTTATAAAAAATAATTCAAGGACTCAAGAATTAAGTTTTTGCAAACATGTCTGAAGAGCTCCTTGATGTTTCCCAAAGGACTTTCAGGCTTCATTCTCACTGATCAGTGTTGCTGACCCATCTATGATCTCTTTAACTCTACCACTAACATTCCTTTTTTTTTTTTTTCCTTTTCTGACAGATCTCAGGGATTCTCTGCATTGCAGATCCTCACAATCACATCAAATTGTTCTCAAGTTCAACCTTTCCTCCTGGTTTTGAGAGCTTTATAATCTTGAAAAGTTTACCTGGCATCACCAGTCATCTGGTAGTCATTGATAATCATCAGTGAAATCAGCTTGTTCACTTCAAATGGGAAAGAAAATGGGGATTAAAAGGGAATGCAACTTCTCCATAAGTAACATTTCTTCAGTGCGTTGCACTGGGAAATGAGCTACACAGGTTCATATCCCAAATCAAGTCAGAGGCCACTAGATCTGATGAGTGGTCAAGGAAATATTTCACTCCAAGGAAAGCAAAGATCACCTCTCCTCTCCCTTCCAGCCTTCTCCACGGGATACACCAAACATGCAACCACCTGCAATCCCTTCCCAAAAAAAATTAAAAAAAATTGACAAGGCATGTTATCTTTCTCTTTGTTAACCTTTTTGAATTGTAGTAGCTGGTAAAAATGACATAGAGGGAAAAAATATTTCCTAAGTAACAGAGGAAATAAATGCAGCAATGGCAGAAGGGAAGTCCATCCTTTTTATTCTTGTAGAAATAACACTCATCAGGAAAAGGTGGATGAAAATACTAAGTGGTATCAACTCAAAATCCAGATCAATTTCAAATGAACAACATACCATACCCTAGCTCCCAGACTGACTTAGGGTTTGATGAGCAAAACTCTCTGATTAATAATGCAAATGATTAACTCTGAAACCCTAATTATGATATTTTGTAGACATTTAACATCTTGAATTTTAAGTCTATTAATGTTTTAAGGTCATTTTATAATAGGACATTTTCTGGACCTTCTCAAATTAACTATGCTATATCAAACAATTTACAGAGATTTAGAAGCTGCCATTTTGCATAGAATTTATACCATAAAATTTGGGTACTGTGTATGACATATTAGAAGTTTCCGGAATGGATATAACTCACATGTATTTTCTCTTTAATTTACTTTTGTTGGCTGTTTTTGAGAGGTAAGGCCATTGTGCACCTTTTTTTTCTTTGATTGTCATGACTGCACAGTTTAAATAACACCACAGTGTGTAAAGATACCATGCTGCTGTTCTTAGGCAAGTTGTTAGATCTGGTTAAAAACAAAACTCTCTAACACCCTAATTCATCTGGGGGAAAAAAAATTAGAAAAAAAAAAAAAGTGAGTCGTTAAGACAAGACTATAAACAAATCTTTAAAAGCAAAGATGATTAAACCGATTAATCTTCTTTTCTTGAAATGCTAGGTCACGCTCTTATTATTAGTGACACCATAATGAGCTGTAATTAAATTCTGGCAAAATTTCTACTTTCAAGTAACTTGAACTACTACTGCAAAAACACATAGGAAACTATCCTTGCTACAACGAAGTGGCATTTTTTACAAACAGCACACTCAGTAAATGTGGTTGCCTATATCAATCTGTAACTTTGTCAAGGTACTTTTATTTTTACAAAGTTGCTCATTACTGTCTCACTTTTAGGACAGCATCTTCACTCAAGTGTAGATTAGCATGAAGAACATGCATTAGTTCCACTCTAATTAAGCGTGTGTTTAAATAGTTCCAGAACTGGAACTTTAGTAAATAATGTATAAGACTTAGGCTGAAATCTGGATTTTGCTGATGGAAAAATAGCAACATGTATTTAAAAAGATACCTTCCCATTGCATGTCATCGTCTTTCACGTGTATGCACATCTGTGAAGAGAATGACAGGGTAAATCTGAGGAGATGGGAGGTCATACTGCTTCAGGCATGGATGGTGGAGAGGCAAAACTGTGTCCCAATTAGTACTGCCTGGTGTTTCATGGTCATGACTCTCTCCTCTCTGCATTAGGAGCAAGCTCATGCTTTGTACACAACGTGCAAGAGCAAGATTCAGAGACAAGGAAATGAGGTTTTCAGCAAATAAGCACAAAATTAATAAAATGGAGTTTTGCAATCAGTATTTTGAAGCTGGATCAGGGCAGGAACTGGAATGAGAGTCACGCACAGCTCCTTTACACCTTTCTATACTGATAAAAAATGAGCAATGGAAGTCCTTCAGGGATAATTAGCTACCTCCAAATCTTGCTTTTGTCCTGGTTTCAGCTAGGGCAGAGTAATTTTCTTTTTAATACCTGGTACAGGGTTCTGGTTTGGACCTAGTACGAGAATAATACTGGTAACACAGTGAAGTTTTTCATTGTTGCTCAGCAGCGCTCACTCTAATAAAGGAATTTTCAGTGTCTCATGCTCTGCCATCAAGAAAGTGCACAAGAAAATGGGGGAAAGCAAGGCCAGGAGAGCTGATTTTAACTGGCAAAAACGATATTCCATACCACGGAGTGCCATGTCCATTACATAAACTGGGGTTAGTTGGTCTGGAGCTGCTTATTTGTGTTTGGGAGCATGCTCAACATTGGTCTGCAGATGACGAAGTTGTTTCTCTTGGGCTTTCTTCTTCTTCCCTCTCTCTCCTTTTCTTTATTATTTTAGTAGTAGTAGTAGTAGTAATAGTTTAAACCATAATAGGTATTCATCACAAGCATCTGTGCAGGCTACTAAGTATGCATTAGTCACCCAACAAATTATACTGCTGCGGTTTGCCTCCCAAGCTTTACCTCTTTGTGTGGTGACTGTGTAACCAATGGGTTTCCCTCTGAGCTATTCTGAGGAAAGCAGAAGTATCCTGAATTTGCTTGCAAACAAGCCCAGCAAAAGGCTGTTCTGCAGCAGCTCTCTGTAGAAGTCTCACTTGCTTGCTTTAGTTAAGGAGAAAGATCCTGATGGCATGACTGTCAAAGGAAAAGTCTTCACAATAGTTAATCTCCTGATTCACTGTAGAAACAGACAAATCCCAGTCCAGGTTCACCTCGAGGAGCAATCTAGACCAAGAAGACAAGCAGTGAAAGAGCATTCCGGTACCTTCACACCTCTCTCCCTTAAGGTTTTCTCCCTCTGAAGTCACACACAGTCACACCAAGTCAGGATCCAGTACGTGGGGAGGACAAAAATCTCTGAGGTGGATGGTGAAGATAAGGCAGGTAGAGATAAGAAGAACTGTGAGCCTTTTAAAACAATACAAATTTTGCTGCTGTTAAATATCCCTGGTGCTGAAGTGACCTTGCAATACCCCCACCAGTGTATAACCCTGACTACATGTTCTGTGTTGTTCTGTTTTGGCTACAAGCAATTAGTTGTCTTTGTTTTTATCTCTGAATATCCAGCTTTTACAATATAAAGATTTTATTATCTACAGTTCAGCCATTGTTTCACTGTTGTTTCTTCTCTTACAGAACAGCTTGTTATCTACATCTTAGTCCCCTTCAAATGTCTTCTGCTGCGAGCTGAAAGGATTACAGGACTTACTGGATGTTCACTAGAGGTTAACACAATTATCTATCAAGAAATGAGCCAACAGTTTCATTACAATTGTCTTTGTGTCTAACTGTATTTACCACAGCATGGGCAATAAAAAGCTGCGGTTTGAGGAAGACTGTGGAAATACCAAAGCATTGCAATGACAAGAAGGTAAACTATGTATAAATGAACATTTGCTAGAGACAGTTGAATTGACAATAATAAAATTTCTTTCCAAAACACTGCAGTTCCCAATTGTGCTTCTACAATTCCATTGGTATGCAAAAACAAACACTTTTTTTTATGGTAGGGAGGTAAACCCTACAAAGATTTTATTAAAAATTATAAGATTTCTTAGGACAATGGACTGTGTGAAAGAAATGCTGAAAAATCAAATTCAATTAAAAATAGAAAATAGAGGGGTAAAGGAACATGACAGAATCCAGATATGCATTTTAGTAATGTAAGAAAGAGATTATTCAAAGGTCTGACAGTTTTTTAAGGTAATAAAACATCATGACAACTTCAGTAGTTTTAGTTCCAAATATTCAGACAACTGTCATAGCTCCATCAAAACAGCACAAATGTCTTACATTGTTCAAATTTTGAAGAGCAAACAAAGACTATGATACCACGTGGGAAGGCAATATGTAGGCAAGTGGGTATAAGAGATGATGACAACTCCTTACAAATGTAATCCATTTTCATCAGATATTGATAACAGCAAAATAGAACTGTATGGATGCCCATGGGAAATGAACAGCCAGGATTACATCAAAATGGTTGAATTAATTAATCTAAGAATTCATTACAAAATTTAAATAAATCGAACCTTAGAATCATTGAGGTTAGGAATGCCTTCTAAAGTCATTGAGTCCAACTGTTAACCCAGCACTGCTAAGGCCACCACCAACCAATGTCCCCAAGTGCCACATCCACACAGCTTCTAAATCCCGCCAGGGATAGGGACTCCACCACTGCCCTGGGCAACTGTGCCACCCTCTCCATGAAGAAATTTTCCCAGTATTGAATCTGACTTCTCCCGGTACAACTTGCGGCAGTTCCCTCTCCTCTTGTCCCTGTTCCCTGAGAGCAGAGTCTGACTTCCCCCCCAGCTCCCTCCTCCTATCACGGAGTTGCAGAGAGAGAGAAGGTCCCCCCAAGCCTTCTCTTCTCCAGGATGAGCCTCTCCAGCTCCCTCATATTCTCCTCATCAGGCTTGTGACACAGACTCTTCTCCAGCTCCCCTTTTCTGGTTATGAAATAGTCTTGAACAATTTGCTCTTCTGTGCTATATTCACCCCTGGATTTTTTCCCCACTAAATTTCCATTTCCATTATGTTTTTTGTAGTCATTATCTAGGGTAAGTCAGCCTGAATACATCTGAAATATTTTAAGATCACAGCTCATACTGTCTTTAGAAGGGGGAACTACCTAAGAATGACAATTTATTAGGTTTTATTCAAAAACCAAAGACAAGATGAGCGCATGGTTCAGAAGTGTAGTGTGTAGTTAGCAGCAGCAATAACAGAATGAATCAGTAAGTTCAGATTCTCAACTGAAAAGATGTCAGAAACAATTGTGCTAGCTTTCAGCTCACCCAAGCACCACTATAAAAAGGCCAGGAAGTTAGTTATCTGAGCCTCCCTCTGCTGTCACAGCAAAGTAGGCATCTTCACAGGCAGATACATCTCATTTTATTGTATGTTTCTATGATATGTGATAAATCTTGGTTTTCTGCATGGATTTTATAGAGAATCTGGACAAGACATTTAATATAATTGCTTTACAGTATGCATAATTAACAAAAATGTATATTGCTCTTTGTCAATAAACAGCAGAAAATTAATTTCCCTTGATTTGCAGTTAAAAAGTCCAGAATAAAAAAATGAAACCTTTCATTCTTTGTGTAGGGCACTGGCCTGAATAATGGGAAACAAGAGTCTTCAGAACAGACTCTTCCACCTAAATTTATTTAAGAGAAGAGCTGGTGTTACAGTACAGTCACAAATTTCAAAGTTCTTTTAATCCCAAAAGCAAAGGAATTCAGCCTGATACTAAGGTAAGAAACTTAGAATACTGCAATTCCATGATTCATAATATGAGTAAGAGAGCATCTAGTAAACAGTGTTTCATAGTCATGCACTGACAAAATATAGAAATAAAATATAATATCATATTCTTCAAGAATTTTCAGAGTCTCAACTGGGCACCAGAAGGTACAGACTGACAGTGTTTGATATATACTGAGCAGTTATTCATACAAAAAAAACCAAACCAAACTGAGCTAAAGGAAAAAAAAATACACAAAACTAAAACAAAATAAAAAACATTAGCTGTCTCAGACTCAACAGATATTTCAAGGTTTGAGAAGCACGAAAATAGAGCAACTGTCAAAATGAGAAATCTGAAGGTTGACACTCACAGTCTGATAATCACTCAGCTCATCTTGAGCAAATTCCAGTGTAAAACCTCATTGCAGTGAGAATATTCTGTGGCCAGCTGGCTCTGATCATGAAAATTTACTGAACCACTCTAATCTTGGTTTGAGAATTATCTCATGGCATAATAAAACCTTAGCAAAAAAATTATAATGAAGTGTCTGTAATACATTTACACTTGAAGTAACACATTTTCCCATATTAAATTGTAGAATCATATCATTACAGAATGGTTGGGGTTGGAAGGCGCCTTAAAGATTGCCCATTTCTTATCCCCTACCATGGGCAGGGACACCTCCCACTAGCCCAGGTTGCCCCAAGCCCCATCCAACCTGGCCTTGGACACTTCCAGGGATGGGGCAACCACAGGTTCTCTGGGCAACCTGTGCCAGGATCTCACCACCCTCAGAGGGAAGAACTTCTTCCCAGTATTTCATCTAAACCTATCCTCTTCCAGTTTGAAGATATTCCCCTTTGTCCCATCACTACAGCTCTGGATGAAAAAGATTTCATGCTGATTTGGTATTTCTGTCTGAAGGAGAATGGTGTAAAGGGAAGTGCTTTCAAAAGAAGTGCTCCTCAGATTTTTGCTTGAATAAAATAAGACCACTCACGTGTGGAAGGGCAAACAACTACATAATTCTTTTCAGGACCAAGATTGCACTGGCAAAACTTACAACTTTGATGACAGGTTCCCAGAGAGACCAGGACCTGTAAGAAGCATGAGCTATGCTCCTAACCTTGCAGACTGAATGGGCATGTTATCCATGGACATGGCTGAGCCCCAGTTTATTCCTCTGGGGTCAAACAAAAGAGTATAGGAAAAACCGTTCCATGAAGGCTATAATATTTCTACATAGGTAGAATCCCCAGAGGGGTTCTAATATTCTCTTCAACATTTTGAAAAAGCTTCTAGAAAATACATTTTACAGCTCAAACCTACAGTCCATTATTCAAAGGAGCTTGAGTAGTTAGTTCCTCTCTAAAACCACAATTTAGCATTAGTATGACATGAGCTCAAATAGGATCAGTTTTTTAATGTATTTTTAAAAGATTAATATGTTCTAATTAGGTATTTGTCTATTATAAAAGTTTTAAACTTTAGTAAGAACGAGGTGTTCATCAGGAGTAAAGTAACAAGGTTTACCTACAGAAAAAGTACTTTCAAACAGCTAGTCCTACATGCTTCTGAAAATCTGATGATAATAAAAGACATACAAGCATAACTTCATTAATAGCATGATTTTGCTGTTTGAAAACACTGTAATTAAAATGTTATTGAATCGAGCACTTAGTTCTGTATTTTTTTACATCAAAGACCTATAGAATAAACTAGATATAATACTTAAATATTTCTTAGAACAAAAGGCTGAAATTCTTAGAGCAATGGCTAAGTAATGGATGCAAACAGATATTCAAGGCCAAGTTGAATGGGACTTTGAGCAACCTGTTTTATTGTAAGGTGTCCTTGTCTATGGCAGAGGGTTTGGAACGAGATGAACTTTGAGGTCCCTTCCAACCAAAAACCATTCCATGACTCTTGGAATGCCTTAACTGTTTAAGTCTATTCACTTTCCTGTTGAACCTCTGAACACAAAACAGAGCAAGACCAGAAAGGACTGGATGCAGCTACAGTACAGTGGAAGGGAATGGGCAGTGGAGGGAGTCTTGTCACCAGGCAAGATACACACATAACAGTAATGAGTTGGTCTAATTTATTTTTTTTTTGCACAATTGTTCTCCCATGTTGTTCAGAGAAAATTGAAAGTGTTTTTTATTTAGGCTGATGAATGTAACTAAAACTTGTTTTAAGAAGGAATACAGACCAAATCCATTTCTTAAGACATTAAAAATCATAGGCTTATATAAAGACAATAATTTCACCAAAGCCATCATAAAATAGAAGTGTTATCTAAAAATAATAAGCTTGTTTTTGGTTTTCAGCAGTGTTTCTCCTAAGACATAATTTTAATTGCAGATTAGTTTTGTTCTTGTAGTTCTATTGATAGATTTTAGGCAAGCAACACACATCATTAACTGTATTGTGTAGGGGATCACATTTCAGACAGGAGCTTTGTCTGGCCAAGCTACTACAGCCTGTCTGATTGTTGCAGAATTGTCATTAAATGGAAATGATGCTAGGGAATATTGAACTTAATGTTATGTTTTAAAATAACATGAATAACATTACAGTTGTTCTAATGAAATTCATAGCAGAAAAATGTCATTAAACAAAGTAACAATATTGGCCCTAGTGCCCTGGTCAAATTCCAGTCTGGCTGATTGCATTCTGACACCTACTATTTTTCAGTTTGAATTTGGTATGTTTGTGTGCCTCACTGTTTGTTCATTGATATGTTAGTGCCCCTACATAATCAGCTCATTGCTATCTGTCACCCGAGAGATAGCTGGCTGTCACTCTTGTCCATCCAAATACTTTTAATAAAGCTGTAACTACAGAGCATGACCTTGAAAAGATCCCTTTCAATCCACCTCCCAACAGTCCATCATGTTATTTATATATTTCTTAACCTAACAAGTGAACATAAATATAACTTATTTCAGTGTATGTTAAACATACAGCACAGCCTCATGTCCCATTTCTGAAATAATGTGATGCTGAAGTCCATTAATATGTGCTTAAAGTTGGCACAGAGGAGTCCAGCCACATAATGGTGCTTTAGATTAGATCAGGAAGGTACTCTGAGCAGTATCACCTCCTCACCTCCACTTAACCATGATTTGCTTCAAACTGTGGAGTGATCTCTGAGAACATGACCTAAAATGGATCAACGCTAAGTGAAGCTATGTTCTAGAAGCACAACTTATGCACCTCAGCAACAACTAATTATGGAGACAACAGCCCTGGAGTAGAG
The DNA here is from genome assembly GCA_013396655.1 of Campylorhamphus procurvoides. Classification (NCBI taxonomy): domain Eukaryota; kingdom Metazoa; phylum Chordata; class Aves; order Passeriformes; family Dendrocolaptidae; genus Campylorhamphus; species Campylorhamphus procurvoides. The sequence continues at coordinate 198,360 of WBMV01000952.1, read as the reverse complement.
AAAGTCCAAAGCTTAGAATATATTCTCAAAATGTGGACTTCAGAATACATTGTTTTGTCCTACAGCTCTGCCTTTGTAGGTTCATCCCACTTGTTTATGGACACATAGTCATATTCAAGTGTTTTACTCAAGTGAGCAGGTCTGCTTTCTACTATTTTACTAGTCTTTGATTTAAGAGTCAAAGTCTGGATTGAAGTATATTTGAGAAAGCCCTTCTAACACTGCTGAACTTTGGCAGTTGTAGAGAGCTTATGGGGGAAAACATTTTGAAGATCTACTTCTTGGCTCATTGAAAGCTTTTAAAATTGTAGGACCACAATTTGGAATTTCCTTGATTACATATTCAGGCAGGATCTTTAGTGGTGACCTCACAGAACAGTTTTTAGTGTGTTTGTCACATCTCAAGGTCATAATTTCTAATGTAATCCCAACTCCCCCTCCATGTCCTTTAATCCTGAATACTGTTGGTGAAATCCACTTCAGACATTCAGGTATATGATTTTCCTGTTTGTGAGATTAGACAAGATCATCAGGGAGCATGTGAAAGCATTTGAATCAGGCATATATTTTTATATGCATTGACAGTGATAAAAATATAGAGGTTCAACAAAAAGTAAGAAAGAAATGGTGCCAAATATCAATGAAACAGTGTCCTTATATCACTTAGCAAAGTATTCCAGAAAACTTCATCTATAAGTAACTGCATGTAGTCAGTCATAACCCATTCCTGCTGGGGTCAGGTGCAGCATCCTGTTCTCTCAGCAGAACAACCAAAGCCACATCCCTCCCAGTCTGTTACATAAGCACGTGCCAGTGCTGATTGAAGCTTCAAGCTGTGCATTAAACTGCAGCTGGATTGTCACCATTAGGGCTTTGTCAAAGCCTGATTTAGGGAGAAAGTCAATGATCTGGAAAACAGATGCAAAGTTTTAAATGTACATAGTCAGATCTTTAGAACTAATTTCAGGCTCAACACTGCCTTAGATTTTCTGCAGGTAGGAGAAAGAAGACAAAGAAATGGGGGTAAGAGTGACAGGATAAGTGGGAAAGAGTAGACAGGACGGTGTGAGCACAGATGCTAATGAACCGAAAACCACCATTTTATTTAACTGTTACATATGTCTGCATAGGAGTAGGGCACTTGAAAGCAATCACTGTGTGTATTAGGCACGTCTTAAGATTTCTGTATAGGGAAATACCTGTTTTTATTTCTTCCTTTTTAAAGTTTTTTCTTAAGATTAAGGATATTTTCCAATCAGAATCAGGTCACAACCAAGCCATTCTAACAGTGCACTAACTCGCTCTCTTGCACGCACACACATCAGTACAAACAGCAAGGAAGAAGCAGAAAGGGAGCAGAAGGAAAAGGGTAAGCAAAGATTAATAAAGGCATTGAGAGAGAGCCACAGTCATTGCCCTTGTAGTCAAAGAAATCTGCTGCTCAGTGGGTGGTGGTAGCTGAAATCTCATATACAAATCAAAGTGAATTCAAATCTTGTATGACTCTGTCTTACCTGAACACTTTAATGTCCTAATCACTGGATCTTCAAGAAAAGATAATCACATATGTGTTTCATTATTTTAACTACATTTTTAATTTTCAGTCTGAGGTTGAGAAGCCTTAATTAAAACTAGTACGCTTAGGAAAAAGAAAAAAAGAATCTTTAATAGCTGGTAATTTCCAAAGAAAATAGCGGATTTTTGCCACAAAGATCCTGACTGAAGCTTTTTTTGTGTTGAAGATATAGATACAACTTCCAACAAAACTAGTAAAATATTTTCAAGTAAAAACAAAGAGTGTTTGAATGTGATTTGCCAAGGTTTCTTTAAATTCCATAACACATAAATGAAAAGTACCATAAAAACCTTAATTTATTACAAGTCTTAGTTTGCTGGTCTTTGATTAAACCTCATCTTGTGCTAATAATTCTCAGCAGTACTGTGCAACATATGCTACAGAAAACCCTGAGGTAGCCAAGGAAAACCAAGCCAAAATCAGTGGAGAATTCATTTACCTGCCTGAACTCTTCAAGATCTGTTTTGTTTCCCACCAGCACCACGGGGATGTCATAGGTGTGCCGGACACGATAGATAAGTTCCTTAAACTCAGCAGCTTCTTGAAAGGATTGGCGATCTGTGATGGAATAGCAGATAATGAAGCCTTCTCCACCTCGCATATATTGGTCCCTCATGGCTGTGAATTCTGCCTGCAGAGTACGAAGAACATGCTCAGCAATTTGGCAAACAAAATTGTCCATCTGTAAATAAAAAACTTGCTGAAAACTTCCCGGATTCCCCACATAATTTCACATTACTTGTTTTAGTCTTTTAAATGCTGCTTTCTGAACATTTTGCATACTTCTGGGTTCATTGATGCCAATAATAAGGATTTCTCTTAGGACCTTTTTTTTTTTTTCCCTTTTCCCATCAAGGGAACTCTGTCCTCTAAGAATATGAACTTACTATGCCAGTGCCTGCATACAGAAAATACTGCCTTGTGTACTACTGGAACCTTCTGCAGTGCTGTTGTACAAAAAGGTGACTTGCATTTGAATGGCTGTTAACAGGTGTAAAAGAAAAGCTATATTACTATCTAGGGATCAGACAGATACAAATTCCTTATTATGCACTCAATTCAGAAGCTCAGTAATATCAAAAAGATATTCATTGACTTCTATCAGCTTTGGAATGGTGCAGGGATACAATCTGCAGAATGTTCTGCTCTTTTAAAGATTCTCAGAGAGGCTGGGGTTTCACTTCAGTGTGGGATAATGCCATTAAATGAGAATGAACAATTTCAAATAGTCTGAGAATGGGCCCAATTTTCTCCTTCTGCATTTTTCTCTTTTTATGTATGTATTTATTGTCACAGCAACGCTTCTGGTTACCTGTATGTTTTGGGGTTTTTTTTCAGAAGAACTTAACAAATGCCACACTGTACAAAAATCAAGATCTCATTTTCAAGAACTAGTCTCAGGCACTGTGACTTGAGAATATGTTTGAAAGCCAGTTTCCTTCTCAAGTTTGTTTGCTTTTCTTGATCGCAACCCGGAATAACCCAATACCATGGCAACAGTCGGTCAGGATCAAAATCCTCCTGACAGAATCAGTTCTCCAGAGATATTAAGATGCAGGAATGTCTGATAAAAAAGGAATGCACATATCAACATTGGACTATTTCTATGAGCAGCAGGATGCAATATCAAATCTTGTGTTTTTTACTCTATTGAGAATTTAAGGTAGGATTTTTAAAACAGTTTAGGTTACATATCCTCAATCTTCGCTGAAAATTAAAGGGAAATGGATTGTTTATGCTCTTTTAAAAGTCTCAGCCTTAAATCTCTCTCAACAGTCACTCATGTTGATTGACAATGTTTCCTGTGAACAGACTTTTGTGTTGACCATTATTTATTTATGATGTGTCTTTTACCCAAGGGCTTTATATATCATTCAAAATATTTCACCTGCTACAGGAAACAGTTCATCGAACTAAGCTTCAAAATCGCAGACTAATAGGCAATTTAAGGATAGGATTCTGCTTTGAGACTCACTCAGAATTTAAAAATCTCTAAATTATCACCACTGTCATTCCAGAAGAGTTTATTAGCTACCAGGTTACATCACAGAATGGATCAGGTCATACTGCAGCACATCCTTTTGAAACTGGATGTGCAAGCACTAGGGCGGTGGTGAGGAGAAACACTGAAGGTATCAAACAAAAGGAATTTCACACTCTGTGGCTGGGACAAGTCACTGAATGGAGATGTTCTTGCCAGGTTCTTCCATGTCACCTATATTAGATAAACACTAGACTAATAAACGACACAATATCAAACTAGAGATCATACTCAAAGTCTCCAGGTTAAAGGTATGTTAATGACAAGACACAATCTTTAACTCCATTACTTGCCTTCAGATCTGAGCTTTTTATTCCAGAACAAAGTGTCACTGCAGACCCCATCCTGCATGCCCCTCCTCTTTGCATCAGGAGGTTTTTCTCCTCTTTGCATCAGTCACCTAGAGCTCTTCTGCACCAGGAACTGAGCTAGGCCAGGATCCCTTCAGGCTTAATATATAGACAATGGAAACCTTCTGTGAAGTTAAACTTGTGGATCAGCTCCTGAATTTAGTTGTCAGTGCAGCTGCAGTCAACTATCTAAACCTTTGTTATAATAAATGGTAAGCTATTCAATGCAATTAGTAGGCAACAGATTGCTTCTACTGATGAAAAAGTAGTTCTCTTAGATATCTAATTATCTACTTTTCTTTTTTTAATCTAATATTTTTATTTTTAAGCACTGATACAACTGAATGGAGCCTCTAGCTAAAAGTACACAATTTCATACGGAATGTAAATCCCAGGCCAAGATTACCTGTATTTCTGAGCTAGAAATTTCACAAATCTGTTATTTTAGCACTGTAAGACTACTCTGCACAGCCTTTTACAAAGAATGAGCTCTGTTTAAGTGAGGTGATCTTGGAAGTGCTTGGAACTTTGTACAGTCTTTAATAGTCATTTATGGCAAACTAAGAAGGAATTAGGTCACATATTCGTGTTTAAGTTACTCAGAGTAAGTGATGTTCTGCTGCATGAGCACTCTCAGGATCATTCCCCAGGGATGCTTAATGGCTTTTCTTGACTGACAGGAGACCCTGTGTTCCTAATTTTACACACTGAGTCATTCCAAAGGGACAAAGCCCTCCATTTTTAGGGACTGACACTCTTGAGTCAGAATCATTTACCTACACATTCTGGAACATGCCTGGGCATTATGTAGACTTTAAGGGTAAAAATGAATTTACCTATAAAGTTTTTGTTATGACATATTATTGCTGCTGATATATTAGACTAAACAGACAAAATACTTCTGTGTCATGTTTGCAGTGATCCATTTTCAGAGCCATTAAGTATTCTGTGCAAACTGGATTGGGGATATCCACTTGGTTTTCTGTTGTTAACTCAGCCAGTCATTTCCATTCCAATTTTTTTGATGTTGACTTTTACTTTTCAGCTTTTTCCCCTTAGCATGATTGCTCAGTACAAAGTCAAGGACTCCAAGGTGAAACATAAATAAGCTTTTTATTTGATTTCAAAAGAAGTGGAGTTTTCCTCTGTTCACCAGGAACCTCAACATAATAACATATACCAAGAGAAAGAATAAATATAATTACTAATAAACATACTATAACCTTTGCAACCCTGTATGCATATTGTATATACAAAATACTAAAATTAAATTAAATATTTTTATTCAATTTTTATTTCAAATCTTTCTCCATATTTCACATTTTTTCCCTGTTTCTCTATAGTAAGAAGAATCAAAACCCAAGTTTAACTGGATTTTGTGAATGTCCAGGGGTAGATGGATATAGACCCAAAGGTTTTATAGATTTTTCAGTGGTTTTATTTTTATGTTTTGCCTGGTTCTCTTATAAAATAAGTGACTGTATCTGCACAGCTGGCACACTAATATCTTCTTTAACTGTTTCTTGCTGTAGAAGGGATGTTTTAAAAATTATTCAGAAATAGTACTGGATACCAATTTCTACTCAGTATGGGAAAAGTATGAAACATTCCCAAGTCAGTAAATGCCAAAGGGAAGAGACAGAAAGAAATCACACCCACTCAAAAGGAAATCAATTCTGAGAATTAAAGTGAAGATTTGTCATGCTTACAGCACTTCACAGCTTGACATCAGTCTCTAATACTCTCTTGTGTATTATGACTAAGGCTTAACTGAAAAGTGTGGAAAAAACTCTTGAAACAAAATCATCATTCTTCTTAGGAGATGTGATACTTGGGAACATGCGTCAAGTCTGGATAGAAACAAAACTTCTAAAAGTTGAAGGAAGGCAGCATAACTTTTTCTTTTTTTTTTCTTTTTTTTTCCCCCCTTATAATTGAATGCGGCAAAAAACTGTTGTTAATCCTCATAGGACTATATATGCCTATCTGTTGTTGAAGAACATTGGTAAGTAAATCTCTCGATGATTAGGTTGCTCCTAAATAGATGTCAAATTTGCCTTTCATCAGTTATCAGGCATCTCATACGATTTTTCAAAGATATCGGAGTGGGCTCACAAAGACATAGAGCAGCTCCCTCAACATGCTTGGATGTGTCTCATCCTGTTGCACTGAACTGCACATACCCAGCTTGACTAACTTTTCCCTTGCTTATCCCCTCTTCTCAGGGTACTGTATCTTTCTCAGACTTTCCTGGGAGGTATAAAAACCTGGAGACACAAGAGCAGAATTTGCCTCTGAAGGCTGGGACAGAGGAAGTCCTAAGTGTGTTAGTACTTTTCATGGTCCTCATCACTGGATAATCACTCCTTCCTGCAGCAGCCACACATTTTTCCCAATCTTCATGGAATTGCCAGTGTATCTGTAGAAACCTACCTCATTGCCTTTTAATCTCTCAAAGTGTTCAACTCTAGCAACACTTTGGTTTTCGTAATCCAATCCATTGACAGCCAAGAATTGCTTCCATACCTATCCTTGGGAGACTGTCCCTGTTTTGTTCTTCTTTGTATGATTTCTTTTTCTATTAGCTTTTCATATAACAATTTATCAAATAGAAAATACCTAACCTCTGTTTACTCTTCACCATCCTGACATCCTCTTTTATCCCACTTTTAATTATGAGCAAGAAAAATATTTTTGTAAAGAGCAATATTATTAATAAATTTTAAATTTCATACTGTTCTTGTGGAAATATAAATAAAACCTGTATGTCAGCAGTTTTTTTCATTAGAGTTCAAACTCCTTTCCAAATAAGATCAGTATCTTAATGTCTCTAGAGGAGAAAACAAAGGCATGGAGCTGCAAAGTCAGACTACACTTAGACACCTAGATTTTTATGAAGATCTAAGTATGTTTTATGGGTTGCTATCAAGCATAACAGCCTGGATCTCATGTGCAGATCAGGGCAAATGTCCCTTGCTGATTGAAAGACAAGGAAAATATATCACAAAATTCGCAAAAGCCAAGCATGTTACTTTACTGTTTCCCAAAATTTTCCTCCTGAACGATGCTGGAGAAAGAACACTAGGCTAGAAAAGCTTTCATCCAACTCAAAATACAAGTTATTTAGAAGTAATGTCCTCCACATCACCATTTTACACCAGGAAAACTCTAAAGTGAAGCCAGTTCTTCCAGTCCCCCATGTTATACAATGCTAATAGATAGTCTTGTCAGCCCCAAAAGAATAAAAGGGAGAGAAGAATAAAAAGAGACAAGGCAATGAGCACGGGGTCACCATACCTATGCCTTCTTTTTTATTGTGTTATAATGTGTTTATGGAGTAAATATTATGCAATGCTTAGAAGTGCAGTCCTTCTCCACAGTCCTCAGAAGTGTGGTGCTTAGAAATTTAAAGATGCAGCACCTCAGAAACAAAGGTGTCGTGTTTTTCAAACTGCACACACATTCCACATATTTTGATGTCTGTTCGTTTTTTATGATCTTGGCTTGTATCTCTGGAAGAGGTCAGAGTCTCCCCAGGGAGGCCAGCCTCACAGTTTGAAGAATGTCACTTTCTATATCTTCTTGTCTTATATTCTGCTTGACTTTAGAACCGGGAATCTGCTAGCAGATGTTCTTAATCAAAACTGTCTCCCTGATTACCACAGGGGTCATTCTTATTATGAAGCGGGTTTTTTTTTTACATTTATAGCAAATACTTGAGGGGTGGGATATGTTCCTGAAAAAAAGCAGCATATTGTTCACCTATAACAATGAACAAACAAGGGTAAAATTAACAAAAAGGACAGAGAAAACTCAGAGATGTGTAAAATCTTCAAACAGTGATAGAAGTAAAAGTAAAGACAGTAAAAAAAATATGTGAAATTGCATTGTTCATTAAAAAAAATTAGAATTTTTCATAAAAATAAGTTGAAAATTTCTTTTTTTTTAAACCAAAGTGTAACCCTCCCATAACTCTATTAGTAAATTCTCTTACATACACAAACATCACAGATGACTTCACTGGGATTACATATCACTCATCTGGCACTGCTTGTCATAAAGTGTGCTTTTCTTTTGCACCTTGAAATACGTTTACCTAAGGAAAGTACGCTGGTGAGAAGTACTGTGATAATTATATGTTTTTCACAAATTTTTTACTCTTTTTTGGGGAGAGGGGCTGGAGAAAAAAGCAAGTAGTTTTTAAAAGCTTGTTTGTAATAGGAAGCTGCAAAAAATCTGCAGCAGTTATGTTTCAAATAAGAAAACACCTGGAGAGGATGATAGCTGGATATTATGTCTTATAACCACTGTAACACCCATACTTATCTAGAAGCAGAGGATGGGCCTTGTTTCATCTGGTTTCTGCCCCTAAAGGGGTAGTCATCTATTCTACATTAGAGAATTATGGATTTATTTTGTCTTCAAGTCTCTTTCTACAGCCAGGAGAGAGAGATGATCAACTCCAGAGAGAAATTCAACCCATCCTCAGGGAAGTGTTTAAGACATCAGGGGTGACTTTCATACCTCTCTCACTACTTCAACAGGGGCTAAATGCCAGTCCCAGTCTTTGAGATCCACAGTATCAACCACAGTCATATCCTTCATGCATTTGGATGATAAGTCTTGTCCTCCTCTTCACTTTAAACTTTTCCTTTAGCTTCTACAAGGCTGTTTTATTTCCAGTGGAGTTAAAAAGATCCAGAGAATGTAGCATCTAATGCCTAAAGCCAATAGAGGATTTTTCCCTTCACAGCAATCAGAAGTGGGAAATGCTGTCCCTCAGCATGGGTTAAGTAACACTACAAGATAATACACTTTTTCCCTCACAGAAGCCAAAGTTCGAAACGTCCTGCCTTTGCTAGCAGGATTCCAGCCTGCACCAGCTATAAGTTCCCAGCAAAGACAACAGAAAACAAGAAAGAACAGAACAATATCAACATCGCTTCACAGTCTCTTCCTTCTTCTCCCCTATTTCCAGCCATCCTTTGCAAACAGCAGCAATAAAAGGAGTTACCTCGGAAAAGATAGCAAAAATTTTCAGCAGGTGGTACTCAGCCACCTGTGCCAGCCTAAGCCATCTGCCACATCCCTATGAGGAAGGATGGGAGCTGAGCAACAGCTCAGACACAGACCAAAGAAAATGCAGGGGCTCTGGCTTAAATACTGCAGGACAGGGATTGTTTCTTCTCTGCATCAAGTCTCTCCACAGTTCTGGTCATACATCAAAACCCTCCCTCACAACCCTATTTTCCCGCTGTAGTAATGATCCGGGAGCAGTTCAAAATGGGATTAGTATAAATGAGAATTAGCCCATAAGCCTGAAGTGGAAGTGGATTATTATTACAATCAGTCCCTTGACTAACGATCAGTCAGTGTCTCACACCTTATAATTACAGGAAAGAATCCTTGATGCTGTTATAAAATAGCAATATCCCTTTCCTTCTCTGAATTTGTACTGGGGACAAACTGCATGTCACTGATGATGGGAATGGTATGAAGATAACAAAAAAGATGCAGTCTATGTTCCTAGCTGACTAATGGCTTTCTGAACTTAATCTGACAGCCTTTCAAGGCAATATTATGAACTTCACATAGTTCAAAATCAGTAGCCTTTTTTAACTCTGGGAATGAACACGTAAAAAGGTACGACATGGCCTGAAATTAATCTGTAATTTAGAAGACAACCAGCAACCCCCTGTTCGAGCTACTTCATTTACCTGGAAAGGGAAATAGAAGAGGGACAATATTCATAACAGGTGATCTTCGCTAGAAGACATAGATATAATACCCACTTTTGTGACAAATAACAGCATTATTTTTTAGCTGTTAAATTTCCATGTAGGCTCACCTAGGTAGACTGATTTACAGGGAGCACCTCAAGATCTTGCCTGTAGGCAAGAAGGTGATCCAAGCTGAGTGATCCAACTGAACGGGTGGTCAGCAATTTCAGAAACATGATTAGACACACACTATTACATTCAAATATAGATTTACATTCTTAATGTTCACAAAATTTTAGCTGAAACCTTTCTAAAATAGTTTCCCTCTCCTACCCTTCCCCACACTTATGTTCTTCAGCATGGACCTGATCACTCTAGAAACAAGTCTTCAGTCCCAGAGAGGAGATGGTGTTGCACTCATCCTCAGTTCAGGACCCTTTCTAATATAGACTGATATATTTGCATGGAAAGACATGGATTCCTTCCCTGGTTAAGACATTTTCAAACTCTGACTAAAGGAGAGACTTTATGAACAACTGAAGTTCTGAATATATATATATAAAAAATAAATTTGGTAATTTCTTAATATAAATTACTAGATCAGGTTAGTTCATGATGACATGAGTGTCATCTTCATCCAAATGAGTCCAAGACTTTGAACCGGTATGTCTAAACTTTCACCCTTTCTACAAATCACAAATTTGTGAGGCTGCCTTGGTTATTGACTTTAAATCATTATTAAACACAATCTATTTTCATCATTAGTGAAATCATGTTGTTTCCCATAAGTGGATTTGTGGATTCAGTTTTCCCTTCTCTTTTCAGCTATGATGCCACTTCTCATCCTGTCTGGTACTGCACACAGTCACAGGCCCTGTAGGATTAAGTCTCATAGAAATCAGATGTAGATGTTCCTTTCCATCCTGAACACTGATGGATGACTATTTCACTAACCCATCACTATTTGCAGAATATTTTATATGCACTGACTATTCTGTATTCACATGTCCTGCCTCATGGCTAGCTTATGCAGGAAGATTGAACTACACCAGCCTGATAGAAAAAAGAAGAAGAAAAAAAAAAAGAGAGGAAAGGTGTGTGTAGGGGGGAGACAGATGAGAACAACTTCCAAAAACATAACTCAAGATTGCAAAATATAGCCTCACACAATGACCCTTCTTTCTTACTGAGGAACTACTAAATAATCTGCACTGGGACTCAGACCCTCCCTCCAGATACAGCTTCTCTTTGCTGAGATTCCCAGTGTTCCCACTCTAATTGCCCTTCTGCCTCCAAGTGATAATACATTTGCCAGTTTTCTGCAACTGTGCTTTTGTTAACTTTATTAATCCTGGTCTTCCCAAGATGTCTTGTCATACGCAGTAATGAAAATACATAGTCCATCACCTGGGAGATGATATCTACTTTTCATTCACCCCAAAATAAGGATGGAATCACCAAAGCAATTCTCCACAATGCCAGTAAAAATGCCTTGGTGCTACAATCCCTAACTCAGATAACTGTCTTTTGCTTTCATATTAATGTTAATAGTCTCTCTCTTAGGGATAAACACCTTAGTAATTTTCTCCTAAATGCAGGCACTGAAGCAATCTTCATTGTTAACTATCTCTAAAACCTCCAAATGTATTTGGTTTATCATGCACCACATAACACTTTCCCCCCATTCTCATTGATATGCAAGAAATAATAAAGCCAGTTTTCACCTTTTATCACAAATGCATCATAAATGGTTAAAGGAAAAAAATAGCAGTTTGGTAAGTACATTTTAGAAAACTGCAGAGATAGGGAAAAAAAAATAAGGAAAACAACCCACTAGTGAAGTGGTAATGACTGCAGCTGTGAGCAAGGGCTTGCCAGGGATTCAGACATGCTCCTGTCAGCTTTCGTGGGCATCACAGATTTTCCGCCTTTCCCAGCAAGCCTTGTGCAGCCTTGCAGAAGTAAACCAGGAGGCTGTGGAGTCAGACACCTCATTGCTCTGATAAATGACTGCAAATTATATTCTGGCTTGCATATATATTCCCTCATGATGACTTCCATAACAAGTCTGCTTACCTTAAAAATTCCACCACATCCGTATCTCTCTCCCTGTCTCTGTGCCCTACTCATCTGCAGAGATATAATTTGAGCTAAGAATCTGAAAAATGGGGGAAAAGGGAGGGGAGGAAGAGGAAAACAATCTGCAGAGTGGCTATTTTAGACTTTTGTAGCATTTAATCAATAGTGCACTCATTTCTGCAGCTGAAATTTAGCTCAGTGTTTATCTGAGGAGTGTGTTCCCAGGGGACTACATAAATCACCACCAAAATGAATGCAAGATACTTGCCTTATAGCTGCATGGATTTTGTATTGCTTACAATACTAAAATCCAACGTGACTCCGTGACACAAAAAGACTAAAATGTTATGCCCCTGTGACTTTTGGCACAAAGGAGATCCTCAAGTTCTTTTTTTTTTTTCCTTTACATTTGCACAAATATTTCTGAAGCAACTGAGATGGTCAGGTAGTACTACATGCACAGTTACAGTCATTGGGCTGGCATCTATCTGTAGTCCTGGATCACTGCTCTGAGTGACATTCTAGGGACTTGTGGGAACAAAACCAAGGCTGAGACATGGACTGTGTATCACCTCTACCATGAACATTTCCCAAAACGTCTAAGGTCCCTTCACCTGACATGCAGCTATCCAACATTAAGAGATTTCAATGGGACCAAGTCTTCTCTGTCAAACTTTTTAAGGAGTATAGCATGACTTCCTGAATTCAAAGTACATTGAAGATTTCATCCAGATCCATTACTGTATCTTGGCCTTAAAGTAAATCAGGAATAATTAAACTAAATCTAATTCATTTGTACTGGGAGACAACACTCATTTTCAGATACATAGCCTCTGTGTATGTCTAAAAAACATGGGAGTGATTTCAACTGCTTTAGAAAAAAAGCTATGAGGGCAAAGGTAGAGTTCCAAAACTGTAAATTATGCAGTACCTAAGTTAGATTCATAGAGCCAATAGAGGCTCTGGGGCTTAGAACAATTTCTAGCACCTGAAGGAGCTACAAGAGAGCTGGAAAGTGACTTTGGACAAGGGTCTGGAGAGACCAATTAGGGATGAATGGCTTTAAACTGACAGAGGGCAGGGTTAGATGAGATATTAGGAAGAAGTTCTTTCCTATGAGGGTGGTGAGGCCCTGGCACAGGTTGCCCAGAGAAGCTGTGGCTGCCCCATCCCTGGAAATGTCCAAGGCCAGGTTGGATGTGGCTTGGAGCAACCTGGGCTAGTGGAAGGTGTCCCTGCCCCTGGCAGGGGGTTTACTGTCACTTTGAACCCCAAACACTCTATGAATGTATGATTCTGAAAGACTCTTTTCCTTCTGAGATATGTCAAAACTGTCCAACACTAGGACACAGCTCACCTGCAAGTCCACAAGTTAGTGGACTCTTACTTCTTCAGCTTGCTTCAACGTGTTAGTCAGGTACCCCACTGACTAATTGCACAGGTGCAGTCAACATAGCTACAGCTAAGCTTTTGAGTTTTTTGTCATTTTAAAAGACAAGATTGTTCCCTGCCATGGGTTCTTTCACATCATCCCAGGGATCTGATAACAACCTGGAACACCCCTGGCAACAATTTATTCTCCTTATCCATTAGGCACAAAACAAACCCAAAAATGCAAGCTCTTCAAGCTTTCTCCTATGGAAGTGAGAAAATCACATATCAAAAATAGAACCTGTTAAAAAAAAAAAAAGAAAACCTACAGAAAATATTTTGTATTTTCACTATATTATTGAATTTATATACTTTGCCCCTCAATTCCTCTTTGAAAAATCTGGATAGATGCAATAGCTTTTCTCAGATTATAAAGGAGAAGTAACAAGCAATGGAGTTTAAAATTTGTTTACTTTTTCTGTGTTGTTTCATTGGGTTTTTTTTGGTTTTGTTTGTTTGGTTAGTTTGGTTTGGTTTTTTGTTTCGTTTTTTTCTGTTGTTCTTTTGGGGATTTTTGTATTTTGGTGGTGGTGGGTTTCTTTGGTCAGTTGGTTAGTTTTTTGGGTTTGGGTTTGTTTAGGGGTTTTTTGGTAGTGGTAAATTCCACTTCCAGGTTCTGGGGCAAAACAATTGAAACTTCAGCTACAAAGAAATCTTTCACTTTTAAGGTGTTTCATTCCCCTCCTGGTAGCATGAAAAAAAAATGACATCTTTAGAAAGCCTCTTCCATCAATGTTCCTCATGCAGTTTAAATTTGGATGATTCAGACAAGACTGCGTAACTTTTTGTTTCTGTTCTCTTTGTCTGGAGACACCACCATTCAATGTATTAGGTAAAGAAACTTGCAGGTACAGAATAGGATAAAAAGCACTTTTTGAAAATTCCAGTTCTTTCAGACAACCTACATTTCCTGAGAAGTATTAACACCGTGCTCTGAAAAAGATCCTTCTCTTGTTCATTTGGTCAGGTGAAAAGACACCATGTGGTGCTATAATATGTGCTTGTTTTCTCAGTATTCAAGCCAACATTTTACTCTCGGAATTACCTTTATGATGTGAGCTTTGTGAAAAGTGATCAAGGTAGAATAGAGTTTTCTGCCCACTGAAGTCCCTGGTTTGTGTACAGCTGCTTGGTAACAAGTAGCTTTTGACACCAAAGCTCTGTAAAATGGAATTCCTAGTGAGATTATCTAGGACAGTCACATATATATAAAGAAACCAGGACACACGAAGAGTATGTTCAGTGTCTGCTGGAACTTCAAAGTGCTTCAGTGACATTCAGCAGTGGAAAGAAAAAATACTGAATAGTTTCTAATGCTGGAAGAAAAAGCAAATTTTAGGACCTGGATGAAGCTTACCCATATGGGATGTGTTT
>WBMV01000952.1:104653-183666 GCA_013396655.1 Campylorhamphus procurvoides | reverse complement strand
AATCTAAAATAGTAATAATCTTAAAAAAAAACACAAAGAAAACCCCAACAACCAAAAAAAAACCCACAAGCAAATACTATAAGGAGAAGTTTGGAAAGAATTAAAAGGGATTTTGCTACTTTTATCAAAATTTATAATAACATCTTTTATTCTTTTAAGTGCTCTCACTTTATTTTAAAAAATCCATCAGCAGCATCACTGTATATTTATCTGGTTTTGGAAGTTAATAGTTAAAGAAAGACAAAGAATAGTGACAGAGTAAACATTTCAAGGGAAAACAAAAAGAGGACTTTCTTGAAAGAGACCAGAAAACACTGAAAAGTATCCCTTCACTTACACTATGGAACTCCTTCAGTGGTGATAGACTGAGTCAATACTGATGAATACCCTAAATCCTTGCTCCTTGCAACACATTATTGCACCTGCTTGACAGAAAGATAAATGCAAACCCAGAAATACAAACTGATCCACCCTTTATTGCACTCATTGACAGGGATGAGAAAGGAGGGAAGTTGGGAATTTTGGTTGCTAGTTTCCTGTTCTTTCTTCACTAATATAATGGGGTTTTTGGTTTTTTTTTTTTGTGTGTGTTTTTTTTAACAGTATACATGTAGATATTTTCCTACTGAAACCAAATAGTATTTCGCGCATAATTTCAAAAAAATTGGTGCCAGGTCCACAGTTTAATCTGTGATTTATTTTAGCTGTTGCGGTTTGTTTTTGTTTTTCTCTCAGTATTTGAGCCAAATAAGTGATTCTTCAAAAATCTGTCCATTGTCAAAGAAAATGGCTGGGTCAAGGAAGAGATTTTAGTTCTTCCCAGAAAGTACAGAGCAATTTGTCTTGAGAATCCACAAAATTTTCAGTGCTGTGGTTTGACTTGCTAAGTATGTCATCAACAGCCTGTGAAACAACAAAAACTTACAAAGAAAATAAAAGTGATGTTCTTCACTTAATACACTCTGTTAATGGCTGCTGCTTACTTCACTACTCCTATGCTTTGAAAATAAAATGGATTTTATTTACGCACCACAGTACCTAGCAGAAAGTGCACTAAAATTATTTTCCCCTCATAAGAACACACTGTAAAGGCCCATTAAGACATAATTACTGCCAAAAAGGCATTTTACATTTCCTTGAGATAAGCTGCAGTAGTGTACTTTGAAATTTGACTTCCATTGATTCGGGATTAGACCAGCACATTTAGATAATAAGCAGAAGGATCTCAGATAACAGCCAGAGTGAATCATCGGACTACAGTGTTTAGTCTGAGAAAGTGTGTTTATCTGAAGAGCTCTTGGGACTAATACGGTTCCCCTTCAAAGCTTGAAGCAGGGGGTAAGAATCATAGTCCTGCAGGTTGGCAGGATAAACATGCCCTGTGATTTGCTAGCAATTTGAGAGACGGATTCCAGTACAGCGCGCACTGTTGTTGTCAGGTTGAAAAGTGTCTGCCTGGAAATGAATTCATGCGCACACAGATCCAGACAAAGGAAAATCTCCCTGAAATGGCATGCCATCACATTTTAAGGCCAATTTTTCAAGCCTCTGACTCACACCTGGGAAATATACTGGTGCATGAAGTTTATCATAAAAAGCCCACATTTTAGCAAACAAAAATTGGTGCAATAATCTCGAAATGTACTGTTTCACTGACATGTACAGAAATCCATATTTCTGCACATTTGCCTGCATTGTGTCTGAAAATAATTTTGCCTTTTTTAATAGAGTCATAGAGTCATCTCAGATTGGTTTTCAGTGAAGGGAACTCTGCTGCTCTTTTAGCGTTTGGCATGAGGGCTGAACAGAGAGATTGGGTAATGTGTCATACAGGCAAAAGCAAGAATAAAAGCTCCTGTGTCACTCAACAGTTTATAAATATAGCAGAAGAGATAACTGCTGTGTGTGCTTCACGAGAGGCATACTTCTGGGCTACAGAAGTAGCAACATATTTTTAAGTAAGAAGAGAGGGTGAGAAAGCGTAAATGAACGAACAGAAGGTTTCTACAACTCTGTGTAGAAGGAGGCTCTTTGTGCGTGGTTGAAGAAGCTGGAGGTTGTCACTCCCTGAGAATAATTGTGAAGGAAACTAAACACAGAATAAGGAGCTTGAGGTCTGAGTGTCCTTTCATTTGCACCCAGAAGTTTGTTGGAAATCAAAGATTTTTTTGTCAGCTTAAATCCAATATGTGTAAAAGAAGGCTAGTTTTACTACACACTGGATAAGAAAAGGGAAATCCCAGAACCATCTCCTCCAACACCATTTCTAAACTCAATGGACAGAGGTACGTGGTGAATTTCCAGAGAGTGTTACTCAAAAAATGTCTCATGGATGAAGAAGGAAGTTCAGCTATCTTTACAGATAAGTTGCATTTGCTGGTTTTGGTTAAGTTTTCCCTCTATACTCTACATGCCATATTATAGTTAGCCTTGAGAGTTTTGAGAGTTAAAAGCTAACAAAATGCACTTCCCCGATTTTATAAATGTAAATGTGATCTCAATCTCACATTCACTCTCTGTTCAGTTTTTAGCGCTTTTTTGGGAGGTTGATTTTTTTTTGTTGTTGTTGGTTTTGTTGTTGAAATGTAGATGCAAAAAGAAGAATTTTGGTTTCAAAAATTACTTCTAGTTAAAAAGCCAAAGGCAACACTGATAGCTAACTGAAGAAATTACTGATAGCTTCTTCTAGATTAATTTGTACCATTGAAAAAGAAAACCCACATCACTTTTTTGTTCATTTCCTTGCTGCACAACAGGTTTTCAAGCATTTTGGTAGGAATGGTTCAGGGTCTGTTTATGGCAATAGAGCTTTGAGGAGCTACAACAGCAATACCAGTTCTTGAAACCCTCTGAGGTAAACATAACCTTATTCTGTCTGAAGTTGATTGTGCTGAGCAAAGACAGGCTGCCCAGCTGGCAGGTGTGCAGGGTGGTGAAAGCAGGCATAGTAAGTTCAGTGAAGATTAACTATCTACACTAGCCCTAACCTTCATTAACAAAATGCCTCTTTTTGTACCTTCAGTGGAAAAAAAGTACTGGAAGAGCACAAAAAGAGAAAGGATGATGTATAAAATATGGATCCAGAGTTCATGGAACATGAGTTTTCTTCCTGAGAGGAGCAGTTCATTGCATTTATTAGTGTCTATATATATGCATGAGAAGATAAAGATCAGTAATTAGATGAGCCATACTAAGAGTTTATTCATGTTTCTAGTTCACCAGTTGCTTGATATTTTTTTTTAGCTTCAGAAAGTTGAGAACCGTAAATATATTGCTGAAGCATCACCTATGTTTTCAGTACTTCAAACTATATCTACCAGTTAAAATACCAGAGATTTTTATCCAGTGTCAGGTATGAAGTCATGTGGGGATATTTAGCTTTGTATTGATAATAAAGAATATATGAATGATTACTAATTAATTTGGTCAGCATTGAAATGTTCAATTAGTGTATAGGTACAGCAGGAAAATAAGAAAATATTTGTTGAAACATATCCTCAAGCACAACAACAACATACGTTAACTTCAGTTGCTTTCTCTATTGACTCCTTGTGTTTCCCAACTAGGGATGAATTACAATTTTAGCTCCTTGACCTTCTGAAGTGATTAAAGTCATTATTCAAAGTTGTTGATGAAGTATTTACGACTGCGAGGGCGCCCAGAGAAATGAGATTTTCACTACATGATTTAGAAGCTGTAACACTATCTCCAATTTAATGTAAAACCCAGGTAAAAAAAAAAAAAAAGAGCAAGGTACTATCAAAGCACAGACCATTAGCAGCATAACTGGATGCTTTGTATTTTTACCCTGAGTCACCAAAGTCAGAGCAGAATTTCAGTGTGAGCTTCAGTGGGAGCAACATTAAGTCCTCTGTGAAGAAAGAGGCTATTTCAGCTGTTGACTTCAATGGGAGTTGGATTAGGTCTTGATTTATTCTGGAGCTGTGTAGCAAAGAGGCAACAAATCCAAAGATATCTGCAAAGACAAGCAGCTAAATCCAGGGCATTTAGAATGGACAGTTCCTGAAAAATAGTGGGGGTGGAAAGTGGGAAGAGCTTCCTAGCACAGCGACACTGGGATGTGTTTCAGTGACAACAGCCTGTACTGGAACAACAGCAGAACTTAAAACTGAGATTTTTCTCCTATGAATTCAACTTGATAGAATCATTCCAGCTGAAGTACAATAACCATGCCCAGGCTACACAGTGACCTGGGATGATGTAAATGCAGAGTGTGGTGCTTCTGCCATAGGTCTCTGCCTGTTATGAAGAGGAGTGGCTGAGGGAACAAGGAAGGAAAAATTTATTTACTGAAAGGGTTGTCAAGCATTGGCACAGGTTTTCCAGGATGGTGGCAGAGTCACCATCCCTGGATGGATCTAAAAGACTTGTGGATGTGACACTTGTGTACATGGGTTAGTGCTGGGCTTGACACTGCTGGGGAATGGTTTGACTTGTTGGTGTTAAAGATCTTTTCCAACCTTTAATATTCTACAGTTCTATGAAACATCTGCACCACATTTTGTTACTTGGTCATTACATGCTGTGAACCTTTACTCTTATGGATGTTTTGGCTCCTTCTAGAAACAGATTTTAAACCTCTCCATCTTTTCCGTAGTATTGTTCTCACCAGCTTTCACTGACTGCATTATTCTGATTTTGTTTCTTCCCTTATGTATAAGATCATATACTACCTTAACTACATAGGTAGAAGAAATTCTTGTATTCAACCCCTTCTTCATTATTGTAAGTGAAATTTAATTCCCTGACTGTTCACATTTGCTCATACATGTTGTCACAGAAATCACAGAATCCCAGAGGGGTTTGGGTCAGAAAGGACTTTAGCTATATTCTTGTTCCACCCCTCTGCCATGGACAGGGACACCTTCCACTAAACCAGATTTATCAAAGCCCCATCCAACTTGGCCTTGGACATTTCCAGGGAAGGGACAGCCACAGCTCCTCTGGGAAACCTGTATACATACACTCTGTGACACTTTCGACATTAAGATCTTTTCCTTCTGGGTCAATATTTGATATTAAATATAATGTGGGTAGGAGAAGAAGCGTAACAAGATAATTGATACACAAGCAGACCACAAAATTCCTGTAGTACATATAGGAAAGCAGGAATTAGAGGAAGACAAATCAATGACAGCATTTATTCATTCCATTAGTATGATGTTCCTGCACCTACCAGAAAAAGAAACAAACAGCTTTTTGTCCGTTCCTCATTTAAACTTCGCTGTTCTTCTGGTAAAATTTGGAAGTCAAACTGTGCTATACTGTACCACTCCTTTAATCTTCTCCTTTGTTAATTCCTCTATGTTATTCTGCCACTGCTACTTCTATGTTTGAATAGAACATCTTATTTCTAGATCTGTGACCCATAAATCCGAGGTTAAAATCTTTGAGTTTATCTCTGATTGAATGATTCACATTGGAATGCTACTCACCTGTCCAGCAGTGTCTAGAATGTCCAAATAGGCTGGTTCATCATCAATTCGGACTTGAGTTTTATAGGCATCTTCTGAAAAACACAATGCAGTTTGGTTAAGCATATGAGTGGCTCAGAGAATGGAAAATGAAATAGCTTTTCTGTGTTAGAGTGGGCTTTTCAAAAGCTCCCCAGTCTGACCTAACTTTGCTTTATTTCAAGTCAAAAAGTCCCATTTTGAAATTCTATCACCACCACAAAGTATTAGCAAAAGAGCATATTTCTGTCATACTACCTTAAAATATAAAAATTAAATTTCCCTTTCATTAAAAGGGTAACATGGATCGCAAGTGGTGTTTAAGTCACAAAGATTCAGAGCTACTGTGCTGGTGCTATGCAGTAGAGTGGGTTTTGCTTACCACAACAACACCTCCACAGAGCTTTTCTAGCACATATTGTTATTTTTTAAATTGTCTGAATTATTGGGATAGACTCTCTGTGTCTGAAGGGGGTTTCTGGCTTGCTCTGGTATATCAGAGCAATTATTTAAACTTCTGTGTATCTCCAGAGAAGCTGTAACTAGATTTGTTTAAAATAAATTCTTTAATCTGTTTCTTCACACTTATCATAGCTGGAGGTAGAGAAGGAAAAATTCTGCTTCATGGACTGTTTCCTTAGCTCATGATTTTGTCAACCTAAATTTAGAAGAAGGAAAACAAAAAAAAGGTGAATTCCTATTTGCACAAGCTGTTTTCCTCACATTTCAATTTCATTCCCCTCTCAACATTTGTATTTTCTTCATAAGATTAAAAGGAGCTTAGATACCGGCCCATGTTTATACTTGAAATAGTCTTGGAAATTATCTGTGTTGTTTAATTAAACAATAATGCAGAGCAGCCTGAGTGGATTTTGTGACTGACATTATGCATTGGCTGTGCACTGAGGCATGAAGACAAGACAAGAGCCTTTGATGCATCTGAGAAGTGTCATTAATCATCATGAGCATATGGTTGGGCCTGTGCTAAGAGTCAGTCCTGCCGGAGACCCTCAGGACTAGGCTCTCAATAAACATTGAGATAATATTGGGATTATAATATGGGATTATACTGAAGGTAGTTGGAATTTTCAGGACATTCCAGGTTGTGCCATATATTGCATCATACAGCATTTTATAAAAAGATGTATAAACCTGCTTTCCACCTGCACAAGAGAAAAACTAAAGCATTTGGATGCAAATTATTCTGGGTGGTCTTAACTCAGGATCCCTCCTATGCAGCCAGAGGATAGCTATCTTTAATGACATTATCACATAGAATGACTCTCTTTAATTTAGGTCTCAGTTCAGCAAATTAATAAGCACAGGCCTTGCTTTAAACAAATACCTAACCCACCTGATATTAGGATGGCCCAAAGGCTTAATTAATTGTATGATACATTGCCTTGCTGGGAAAGTCAGACCACTCCAACCAACAGATGTTTTGGTTAAAGAGATCTTTTTGTAAGGATGCCTGAACAAGAAACTGTGCCAAAGAGGGACCCTGTAGGAGGGAATTGGGCTACTTGCAATTTAAGTAATCTATTATCACATGACAATGACATCTGCAGTAGATTTATCTTCTATTTTTTTCTTTTTTTTTAAATTAACTAGAAAAGGAAAACAAAATATGAAAATATATAAAATCAATCATGGTGTTTCCTTCATATGAACTCTATTAATACTATCAAATATTATTAATATAATTCCATGCAGGTGGGTGCCCATTTGCATTATGTTACTGCATACATAATTAACATGTGACTTGCATAAATTTAGCTTGCACTTTTGGCTCTGCAGCTGTATTCTCTGAAGCCAATGGTCCTGCTTTTCTCGTCACTTAGACCACTGTGAATTTTAATATAACAGATTCAAAACAGTTAATGCAGTGGCATATTTGCCTACTTACATTCAACCTGGACAAAAATCAAGATAGACAGATCCTGTCTTATTTGCTAAGGAAATGAATTAGGAATTCAGTTTCTTATAACTAGAAGACACATTGGCCTTTGAATATAAGTCACAGCTTTCAGTAAATAAATGTAAGACATCTACCCTGCTGAGCTTCTCCAGGTGCACCCTGATATCATGTCACTGTCATCAGCAAAGTTTCGACTGTTAAAAGCTGGAGCCAGATCATGTTTATAACCCTTTTACTTTGCAGAGATAAGGCTGAATGCACAAACACATTTTGTCATTTTCATTTGTTTTGTTTTCTCAAACTAGTGACCTTAAAGCATTGCACAAAGAAATGCCAGAATCACTGTCCCATCTTTATTATTGATATATGTTAATGTCTTCAGCTGGTGGTAGAGAAACATGTTCTGTTGAGCATTGACCAAGCACATGAATCTAAATGGTTTTCTAGGCAAATGAATTTGGAAAATGCTTTTCACTTATAGGATTTTCTTTTGCCCGGAGAAATGAAGAGATAAAACAGGAAGAAGATATTAGTTTCCTTCGTAACATTCTCTCTCTGCATATGTGCAAAAAGCAGGATAATACAGATAATACTGAAAAGTTTTTAAATGTCCTCAACTGGGGTATACTAAGCAGGGTTATTCACGTGCATTTGAATGGAAAATAGATGGGAGTTCTAGCTCCTACTTAACGTACATATTTAAGAGGAAGTTCTAAAGCCCACACTTGCCAATAAAATCAGTATCTTGAACCAACACCCTCATACCAGAGATCAGATGGTAGAAGCCATTTACAAGCTAATGCCTTCTTAATGCTCAAACACAACTACTCTTTTGAAAGGCACTGTCTTTCCATTTATCCTGTGGATTCACTGATCTTTTGGGTTACTCGGATAATGCATTCCTTCTAAGGCAGGACAATGCATAAGACCATATTTCACCTATCATGTCAAATGGACCAAGAAGGCAAACCAAGAGTGGAAGAGTACCATTTAGTCCTGCTCTACAATTAGTGCTTTTAAATTGGGATTTTATCTCAGAAAGTAATACAAAAGATGTTCAGCTCTCTTTCCTGTCTATTGTACATGCTAATTTTATTCAGACTCCAAGACAGAGACATTACCCTGGAAAGAAATCGCCTCTCGGAGGTCCAGATTTGGATGTATCTGTAAGTTTGACCCAGTGAACATGTTTCCAGATACTTGGTAGTTATAACGTTATGCACAAACCCTGGATATCTGTGTGTGTCCAACAGGATTTCAGAAGGGAATACTATGTGGATAGGATTTTTATTCCAAGCAGCATTGTACGCACTATGGTTATGGTAAGGAAAGACAAGCTCTTAAACCCTGCAGTAAACAGTAGGAACATGCTGTCTGCTTGTGAACAAAGAAGTGAAGATGTTCCACTGAACTATCATGTGTGTGTATATTGAAAAAAAAAAAAACAACCCAGGAAAGTCTTCATCATGAACACTGACAAACTCATTCTCTAATAATCCTCTCTTTAAAAATTATTCATATTATTACAAATTATGGCTTGTGTATTTACACTACTCACAATGTTTGACTACTCTATATTTTTCTCACCTAATTAGTTTATAATATGAATATAATGCTTCTTTTAAAGTTAATTTGGGGGCTGCTAAGCCACATGTATCTGTACTTTACATCCTACAGCTCTAAAGAGGGCTATTTATTAAAAGGCCAAACTCCAGCTGCTGCTTCATTAAAGCATTAAGACAACACACAAAGTAGAGACAAGAATACTAATAAGACATCGGGCAATAAATAAGGCTATAACTCTACTTTTTATATTATGTTCAGGATTAGTCCTTTCCTGTGAAGCTAACTGTAAATTCTCAGATTTTGTTTTAGGTAATGTGCAGCAGAAAAATAGAGCATTATAAGAAAAAGACTGGAGTTTGTTGGTACTGTTGTGCAATCTGTGTTTCAAACACTGACTGCAAGAATGATCGTTTTTTAGGATACCAGAGAGGAAAATGAAACAAAAGTCTGACATCCTTGCAATCTGAAAAAGAATATATGAAATGCATAGTTAAAGATAATTTCCTTTTTCTTTTTTTTTCTTTTTTTTTTTTCTTTTTTTNNNNTTTTTTTTTTTTTTTTTTTTACCACTTGCAATACGGGATTCTTTGGAATCTTATTTCTGACAGAGATTAAAAATAAAAATGAAAATAGATTAAAAAATTCACTTCAAATGAAAATACTATTTGGCTTCAATTATTACTGACCATTTTTGTTTTAGAGGGTGAGAAAAAAGCAAACAGAGTTCCAAGTGTTTTCTGTATGGCATCTATTATTGCTTTTCATTTTCAGTTCTTTCCCCTTTACTGGATATCTCATTTAAACAGAGAAAAAATGTTTTCTCAAAAATTTGGGGGTTTTTGTACTTCTCTTTCTTAATTGTTTGATTACCCTTTGCAGTACTATGAAAGAAAAGAAATTTCATTAAGCTTTTTGTTATCTGTTTTTTTGGGTGTTTGGATTTTTCTTGTTTTTGTTTTTTTTTTCTTTTTTGGGTTGCGTGTGTGTGTAAAATTAATACATGCTCTTTTTCAGCTTTCCTTTTTTTATAAAACATCATTTGAGAGACAGAGGCAGAATAATTAATGCAAGGTTGTGTTGCAATCAGTTAGCTTAGCACTGGAGAAGCTGAATTCATAAAAAATATATCAAAGCATTTTTTTCAGCTCTGAGCAGGTAACTGCTTCATGACAAATAGATTTGGATGGTGTACAATTTAAAGGAGAGTTAAAATGGGCTTTTCATCTGCATTTCAGACAAGTTCCAGTCCCTGAAATATAGGTCAGCTGCTTTTTTCTTTTATTTGTTAATTCTGCTTATATACTTTCTAAATAAATAGCCTCTCTTCTTCTCTGTCTTATGCAATATTAATTGCAGTTAAATCTGATCAGATTCACATATACAGATGATCCAAAAGATAATTTATTTGTCTGAGGAGGTATCAAACCAGCAGAAGAAATCCAAGTTCAGTCTGCCACACCTGGAATTCTGCCTCTTGTTGTTCTCCCTGTGTGCCAAAGAAACAGCAGGAGACACACCACTTGATGTGTTTAGATTATCTGCTACAAATGCATTTTAACTTAGCAATGCTCCTGAATGTAAGATGGTTATGAGTCTTTGGCTGGATGGGTGCTGTTTCTATTTACAGCAAGGAATTTTTTTATAAAAAGAGTGAATGAACAGAGACATAAACCACTGTACCAAATACTGCACATAAGCTCCTTTTATTTGAGATAAGAATATTCATGTTATAGGAATTACCCACCGAAATACATTGGTATTACAACCTCCCTTAGCATATAATTATTTTCCTGGAGTATTGGTGTTTTATAATTTGGGTGAGCATTGCTATCAGCATTTTGCAGACAAGGACACCAAGTCACAAAGGGTGCCTTCCTATGAGCTATGCACACATGATAAGCAATGGATGGTTTAGAAGAGTAGAACTGACAGATTTGCCTTGTATTCTGTAAATACTCACGTGGATAGCAGTATCCTTTAAAATAATGCAAGTAGGAATATTAGTATTAGACTAGTAACTACAATATATAAATATTCTAGTTTTGTTACATCATTCTACATTACATCTGCAATTAAGAATACTTGAGATTATTCTTTCCGGGGATGCTGTTTTTAATTTCTCAGCATTGAACTGCATTTCCCATTATGTTGTCATTTGTGTAGTTTTGTCAGGTCTTTGTCCGATCCTTCAGGTTTTGCTCAGTTTTATGTTAACAGCACAAGTTGCCTTCTCCTGTTATCAAAGTGATTGTAACAGAAAACATCATCCCAGAAGAATCTTGATGATGGCTTGCAGAAGAGATTTGCCCTCCCACTTACTTCAGTAACTACACACTATGAACATCTCAGCTGTTTCTATGAAAGAATAAGTAATGCAGCATTTAATGCAGATTTTACCTTTCTGCTAGCCTATAAAAAACACTAGTGTAGGCCTTGAGGAAATTAAAATAGTCTGAGAAAAAACAAAGCATTATTCACGTTAAGTGCTTATCGTAAAAGGAATTCATACATTTATTCATTATACATTCAGTTGCATGATGAAAAATACAGTACTTTCTATCTCTCAGTTTTCATTTTAGCATTCAAATTACCATAAACATATTTTCAGATAAGATACTAAACCAAGGTTTTGGCCACATATGTCTTCAGAAAATATTCTGTAATGATGTTTTCAAACGGCTTTGCTAAATTCAAATACATATCACTGTTGTACATTCCAGTTCCCCTTAATTTCAGTTGAAGACACACTTCTTCATTTCCTTTGTTTAGTCTTTGTTCAGTGTCGTGATGTGTTCTTATTACTGTGCTCTGTTTCAGGGGTTCCTGTATCTTCAAGGTCACATAAAATCTCATCCTTGAGTGCTCACTGGCACAGGTTTCCCAGAGAAGCTGCGACTGCCCCATCCCTGGAAGTGTCCAAGGCCAGGCTGGACAGGGTATGGAGCAACCTGGGATAGTGGAAAGAGTCCCTGCCCATGGTAGGGGGTGGAATGAGTTGATCTTGAAGGACTCTTTCAATGAAAACCATTCTATGATTCTGCAATTCAAAAACAAAAGAGCAGTACCAGTTTTAGCTGATTTTGTCCTTCTTAATATAATCACTGCTAATATCTTCAGTGGAAAACAGAAGCATAATTGGACTATGCTGAGATCCTCAAATAAACCTCTGCACCTAATTCTAATCAATGAAAAGTTGTTTCTCAATACATGGAAGGGGCACATGGCATAGAATCATAGAATCACAGAGTGGTTTGAGTTGGAAGGAACCTGAAAGAACCTCATTCTAACCCACCTTTCTTGACACCTTCCACTCAACTAGGTTGCTCAAAGCCCCATCCAATGCGGCCTTGAACACCTCCAGGGATGGGGAGTCCACAACCTCTCTGGGTAACCTGCTGAGCATTCAGAATCATTGCAGCAGAATTAAAAGTTTAGTTTAGGCCTAGTAAGTCCTGTGCAGCTCTGACTATTTGTTATTAGCAGTTTTTAACTGAGCCATCTTCATCATACTCTTGTCTCACTCCTTTACCTTAGGCTCTGGCTGCATCTGTTTCCAATAATTCAACTAAAAGCTTCCTCAGCCTAATGGGCATTTCTGTTCAGTTCTCACCTCACTGCAGTGCTCCTCTCCTAATGCCATTATGTATCTGTCTTAAAACAGCTGCTCTCAAATTAACTTTCTCCCTCTTGTTGGGCTGCCTAATGTCTCAGATCTGTGCTCTGCAGGGCAAGACGGAGCTGCTGAAGGAGCCTGATTGATTTTTGGCTGTGGATGTGTACATGCCAGGTTTTTTGGTGACCTGAAATGCACCCAGTGCCTTGAAAATTGTACTTTCTATCGTCTTTTTTTTTTCTAGTTGTGCCTATAGATATGTACAAGCAGCTCTTCAATTCCTCAGAGTCAGCTTGCAGTTTCATTACTGTGATACCCTTTTATTCTCTGCTGAAATGCATGGGTAGCAAAAGCAGCTTAATCTCACTTAGTCTATATGGTAAGCACAAATAAAAATAAAGCAACAACAACAAAAAAAAAAGCATTATCTGTGCTCTCAAATGTTTTGTGTGGTCACAATTCTAAGTGAATGTAACTCTGAGCCAGCTAAATATGGATTCTCTTCTCCCTTTGAGTTCTCATGATCGTGATGTTCATTAACAAAACAGTTGGAGAAGGAGACAATGGTTGGCATGGCTTTCAAGAAGAACCAAGATTAAGAGTGATTTTGCTGAAAAGTGTTGCATGGGAGATTTTCTTCTACATGTATTAATCAAGAAGGATACAAAGCACAATGTATAACAGAAAATTCAAGGCAAGATACCCACTTTTAGGCAAAGGAGTTAAAAAAGGTAAGACCTTGGTAGCCAGCAAGGCAAACTCATTACTGCCTTATTTGGTCCTGCAGCACCTTACACACAGTCAGATCTCTGTCTTCAGGTCTCAAAGTTTTATAACAGTGTGCACATAACACCTTTAGCCTGCAGTCGTGGTAGCAAAAGCACCATAGAAACCAACCAAAGTGGTGATATTTACCCCTCGCCATGAGGAGCTTCACTGCAGGGAGATTAGATGTATACAAATATATATATGATATTTGTGTGCCATTTTGTGTGTTTGGGCAGAGTTATGTATGTACCTGTGTATACAAACACAGAGAGACATGCAAGACTGAGAGCATCATAAATAAATCCCTAAGCAGATTAGCTGCAATGTTTAAAACTGCTTAGCTAGTCCTGCAAAAAAATATTAAGACCAGGAGCAGATTGAAAATTAAACACAAAAAAACCCAGTATAAATATTGTCTGCTATAGAAACATAGGTAATTTTTATAATACTGCACTACCTAGAGGTTTTTACTCTTTGCAAAATTTTATTTTTTACTTGCAGAAAAGAATAGTCCCCCTTAAAATGCATTATTACTTAAAGCAAAATGCACTTCACAAGGCCCCTAGAAAAACACAATAGTTAAAAGTTCTGATCAAGATCCAATTACAATTTATATGAACAAAATGTTGTCTAGAAAACAATGCACTCCTCTTTCTTCATTTTTATAAATACCTGGATGAAGAAGCTCATTCTCATAGCAACATAGTGTGAAACATAAGATTCTTCTGGATGTAGCATAGGTCACCTCCTTTAAATGCTGAGCTTCTGTTTAGAGGTTGGGATACAGTAAGGATTTGGTTGAAAGACTGACAAATTCTCTTTTAATAACTTGGCTCAGTGCAGCAGCTATCTCACAATGCAAATGCTGATATCAACAAAGCACCCAGTTATGATTTGAATCTGAAAATATGCATATATGTGACTAAATTTGTATAAACTATTGTATAAAATATAACTTATTGTCCAGAAAACTCCATCAGCTCTTCATCAGATCTTGTAATGCAATCCTTCACACAGGCTAAATTACGTGTCCCACCCACGTAAATAAGATTATTTTTCTCATAACCAGCTCTTGCAGAGAAATTATGATTTCACTTCAAGAGTTAGCAATTTTACAAGTCAAGGCTAAAGATAACTCAGGAAAACCTTTGCACTTGCTGTTAGAAACCCCTTGCAATATAGATAATGCTGCTAAATATTTAATAAAGCCATATCATTACTTTCTCTGCTTCCAGCAAAATGTCATATTATTCAAAGATGTACATGAACAAAGCGAATGAAGTACTCCTGTTTAATCAAAACATGATAATTAACAGGAGTCCAAGTACCCTTATCTTGGGGAACAGGA
Organism: Campylorhamphus procurvoides; assembly: GCA_013396655.1. Taxonomy (NCBI): domain Eukaryota; kingdom Metazoa; phylum Chordata; class Aves; order Passeriformes; family Dendrocolaptidae; genus Campylorhamphus; species Campylorhamphus procurvoides. The sequence goes on along the minus strand of WBMV01000952.1, from coordinate 168,979 downwards.
ATAGCAGGTAGAAATTTCACTACTCTTTCAAGTCCGTGATTGTGCTACTGAGTGGGAGGATCTGACAGCTAAGAATTCACTTCTTGTCATTTCAGGGGAAGTAATTAGCGAGTTGACTACATCCACATGGCTATTAGCTTGGATGGTGCCTTGGATTTAGTAAGGTGTAGATGGCTGCCGGCTTCCATGAACGAAAGGTTAATGGAAACATTTGTCCTGTGACGAAGAATTTTGAATTGTGTGATAAATCATCCACCTCTAGAAAGCGATGGCATGGGTGTCTCTTTCAATTTCAAAAATAATTTATGGAATATTTTTACTAGGCATGGTATACAAGGTATAGGTAAGGAAGTTTTCCCCATTTATGAGCTGCAAGTCTCACTTCAGCTCCTTCAAAGTTCATGACTCTTAATTCTAATTACTGTATGTGGGTTTTGACATGTATAACAGAACCACTGGGATAAGACTACAGAGTGACTTTGATGTTCAAATCATCCTCAGTCATCTAATTCCCAGGACATTTGAATCTCCTCAGCTGCCACATAACACGACATTCCAGCCTACTTTAGACCTAGGAACATTTGAGAGTATTATTCATCTAACTAATGTGAGATGCAGATGTTAGGGTGAGATAATCATTCTTTAGAACTTTGTACACTTATGTCATGAATTAGAAACTACAGCATGCATGTGACTTCACAGTGGTTTGTAGTTCTGGCTAAACATAAAAACTCTTCTGTCATAAAGTCACCAGGCAGGTGGACACTTTGTTCATGCTCAAAAGCAGTCAGGATCTACAGATTAGGAGTTGAATTCCCAGGATTATATGAGGGGCTCAACCCAATCAAAGTGTGTCAATGAAACTCTACTACAAGAGAGCAGAGAAGAACATAAGAAGATGTCCCAATTTTCTGTATTAGTTCAATGCTAGGGTATCACTGGAGGATTGAAGAGCTCATCTCTGAGAATGAGCTCTTCTGCCAGAAGAAGCAACCTTCAACTACTTTTGCCACTTCAGTCTATTAGATGGATCAGTCAGAGATGTGGTAGATCAAAACTGGAGAAAGTAAAGATTGTTGGGTGAAGTCAAACCAAAACCACTCATTGTTGAGTTAAAGGTCTTCAGTCAAAGCTGATATGGAGAAAAACTAGGTTAGTTTGTGTAGAACAGAGAAAACTATTTTAACAAGGTTTTCTATTCCTGACTGATTCTTTCTACATTTTGAATATGGTAGATAATATTATGAAATATTTTTTATTGCTGCTACTACTACTGTTACTAAAAAAATCTATGATATTGTCATATTTGTAAGAAAAGATTTTTTTCTTCCTTGTTCAGTTTTAATCTGACTAATCAGTGATTAAGAAGAGCAACCACAATGTCACAGTTTATATAGTTTTTTGGTTATTTTTTCTATGAATATTTAGGACATACACAATTAATCTGAGAGGTTTCTGGAAGAAATAGAATGGCAATATAGCACTGATCCTCCATTGATCCTTTATTCAGTAAAGAAGAGAAGATGGCTGAGGTAGGAATATATCTTACTTTTAACACAAAGAAAGTTAATGGAGGGCAGAAAATAATAAATATGATCCATTAACAGTTAGAGGGTATTGGTGCCTTGTTTTTTTACATGTGAACATGAAACAAACACAGCTCTCTCATGACAAGACACAGGAGGAACACTTTTCTGTCATCTCCCAGCCATGATAAGCAGCTGTTAGGCAGAGCTGTATGAGAAACAGAATCAGAGATTTATAACATCACTTGTAGTTGGACACCAGCTGGATTCAGCTCCACTCACCACCACACTTTGGTCATCCACCAGTTTTTTCACTCAAAATTAATAGGTTATTCATGTGTTTTCTCACCTTCTAAAACAATGGAGAAAAGGAAGTCAAGATAATTGGACAAATTATCAACTAATGTCATTCCAATTAGAAAAATAAATGCTCAAAATGAGAATATAGAAGATCAGAAGTGCATCTTATCATTTTTCCTTCTTTTGGGATTGACCAATAGCTCAAGGAACCCCATGCAATGGCAAAGGTAATTGCTACTATTGTTTTTCATAACAGAGATTGTATTGGGAAGGAATTTTGGCTCATGGGCTAGTGTCTGAGAATGACTCTGCATGAGACGATTGACTTGGTTTTCATATTTTTACTGTCCTAGAAGTAAAACCATCTCTGTCTTTCTCCTTCATTCCCACTTATACTCCCATTTCTCCATATGTATTTCCTTTTTTCCATATTTTGATTTTGAATAAGCATTTTAACCAAAGCTATTAAACTCACTAACTTGGCAGACAACTATTCCGTGTTGGGGGTCTTAGTTTTCTTCTGGAATACTGCTGAATCAGCTTGAAAATCTGTGTAATGAATTCCAGAGAGCCAGTGAGCCTGGGAAAAGGGCAGAGATGAAGAGTGCAATTTCTTTCTTTTATTGCACAGTATGAGTTGTTGCGGTTTATCTCATCTCACAAAACTATAGGCTGTTGCAGAGCCTCTGATGTCTGTTCCTAGGAGGTGATAGCTCATGTATCATTCCTTTTTCATGATTTAGAGTAAAGAATATGTCTATAGTTTAATAGTCATGTAAAGATATGAATATCTATGTATATTAATATAATATTCACAGGTATTAATAGCTCTACACAGATAGCTCTACTCTGGGTCTCTATCCACTATTTCCTTCTCCAAGACCTCACAGCACAATGCAGAGATTCGTAGCTGTCTGGTATGTCTGTCCCTGAAGTGAATCTGCTGCTGTGTTAAGTTTTCCAAGGGCATGTGAGATAGACACAGACAGACAACTACATTGCCAAGACTAAACTGCAAGCCAAAAATGCTCTTCAAGGTGTTCTGATCAGCCTCTAACCTTTGAGCAGGTGTTTGGTGACTTGATAGTGGAGATAATGACAACTGGAAGAACAGGTCTCTGGGCCACCTACTCCCCATACTGACTACATTTGCTTCTCTGTTATTGTTTATATAAGAGATATTAAAAAAGGAAAATTACTAGATTAAGCACTGTTTCCTGAGTCTTTGAAAATGTTAAGTGACAAAGAATGTCACCTGATGAAAACAGCCCTCAAATAACTGCATGAATTATATTTTTAAGAAAACCTGACCATGACAAAGCAGTAACAGTTATTAAGTGTATGTCCAGGATTTTAAGGGTGATTCATCTTAAGTACAGACAGAAAAATGCAATTGGTTGCTTTGGTACTTTCTTGCAGGAAGTCTGAAAATGGCTGGGGATTGAATAATTGTCTTACTAAATCAAAGTCCAAAGAAGGAAATTTTAGCAATAGAGCAAGAGATCATGTATCTGAGTAACACAACATATTTCGAATAGGACCAGATTGTTTCAACAATAAGAAAAATACAGAAGTTCTCAAGAAAAAGAATCAAAGCTCATCATGATCTGAAACTGAGTCAAAGTTAGAGGATATAGCTCAGACTGAAATATTGAGAGATTATCCAACTATCATTAATGTGTTTGTTAGAGGGCAAAATACCACCTTTTTAAAAAAAATATTTCAAAGACAAATGGCTTTTTTTTTCAGTCAAATCATTTCCATCAGAGAAAGAAAGATCTACTGTGCCACCCCCTCTGTTGCTTCAAACAATTTCAATTTCCTTTCATGGCAGGATAAAATAGCAATATAGAGCAGAAGGTATTTTGCTGCCTCATTGAAATGTAAACTAAGAGAGCAATTTTGGCACTTTTTACATTCTTAATTTCCTAATACTATTTCCTCCTTTTCTATTCATGACTTATTTTACTATGGGAGAGCCTACACTGCCAGACATATGACAATGTTCTCCTTTCTTTTGCCACCTTAACAAGGATTCTGCACAGCAAGTCTGAGTCTACATATTCCTCTCTTCACTGCAGAACATCTCTCCAGACACTGTGAGAGGTCTCACTATTATCTGTGAAGACCCTTGTTCTGACAACCTACCAGGGAAGGCACCACTTCAGGCTCCTATATTTAGAAATCTGTATCTATATGCAAGGTAGGTAGCTAAAATCTTACATTGTCAGGAAGTACAGATGCCATTCGGTTGCCCATATATGAGTCTTGATGTTTAATATGCTCTTGGATACCTTGTCTGGCTTTCATTTACTAGACTAGAAGGACTCTGGTGATCCACAGGTCCTATGTCACACCCAGAGCAGTATAGATGTCAACAACACATGACCTGTGTGTTGTTCTAAACCCTTTTACCCTTAGATCAACCCTGCTGATCTAAACCCTTCCGCATTGGGATCCTAACCAAAGCAGGATATTGTAAGACACAGAATCATTCATAGAATAATTTAGGTTGGAAAAAGCGCTGAAGATCGTCAAGTCCAACTGTCAACCCAGCACTGCCAAACCAACCACTAATCCATATCCCCAAGTGCCACTTTTACATGGCTTTTAAATCCCTCCAGGGGATTTAAAAGACCATTGTCCTGGGTAGCCTCTTCTAGTGCTTAATAACCTTTTCAGGGGGAGAAATTTTCCCTGATAGCCAGTCTAAACATCCCTGGAGCAAGTTGAGTCCATTTCCTTTTGTTCTGTCACTTATTACTTGTAAGAAGAGAATGACCTCTCCCTGGCTACATTTAGGAGCTGTAGAGAGCAAGAAGGTCCCCCTCAGCCTTCTTTTCACCAGCCTGAGCTCCACCATCTCCCTCATCTGCACCTCATCAGACTAAAGCATCAAACCCTTCCCCAGCACCATTGCCCTTCTCTGGACATGCTCCAGAGCATCTCAAATGGCTTTCACAACCCATGGTAAAGGAACAAAGACCTAAATCTCAACTAGTCAACCTCCCTGAATCCCACAGAATTGGAACCAAGATACATGATTCTTTGTGCAGACATGTGTTAAAATGTGATCCTTAGTTCTAAGAAGTAACCATACTCTCTGCTCTTCATATAGGTAAGTCAAAATGCTTTATACCAAAAGTGACTATTAATCTCTTAATGCGATGTATAATGCAGATAATACCAACAGAGAGGAAAATGAAAACTAATACTAAAACACAGGTTGAAGAATATAGTTCAAATGCATATACCAGTATTCTTATGTATACTTCATTTCTCATTCTAAATGATGATGAATATGGAATACAAACAGGCAATTTCACTATGTCTACACAATCAGCCTGAATACCCTTGGGAGACAGAGTTTGGAGACAAATTGATCATTTTATATGAATTGTTTATCTCATCTCAGATAAGGCTAACAATTGTGTGAAGAATGATGAATAAAAGGTGGTTGCAACTATTTAGCTATTGATTATATGAATTAAAAAGGAAAAAAAAAAGAAACAATTTTGGTGCTCAAATCCAATTGTGACTTGTTCAGTCCAATACAAATATTTTATCTGCTATATAAGAGAATGAGAATAAATTTAGAAATGGAATATATATATATTAGATAACAGTAGGAATGTACTTGAAAATTTTTGTACCCCAAATATGAACGTGGATAGTACTTTTGTGGCAAGACACCCCTCCTGATCTAGTAGATGTGTCCCACCTTTGTCTTCTTTCATTCCTAATGTGTTTTTATTTCCCTTGCTTTATCCTTTTCATTATTGCCCCTTGAAAACAGATATAAGATTTTTTAAAACACAAGTATTTTGGTATGCATTATATAACCTTAGAATACTTTCAGGCACAGTTCATTTTTTTTTTTCTGAAATTCACTGACACGTTTCCAGCATCTTATTAAAGATGAGTAAATGTATTTTATTTGATGCATTGGTGAACGCATTACTTCGTTAGGAAACCTCATGGAAATTCATGTGCTTAATGCTAGAGTGCCTCCCATCCCACACCCATTTCAATTAGAGTTTGACATTGACACAGCCTTAATGCCCTCAACTGCTCATTTGACACAGTCTCATGCAGTGATATCTCACCAAAACAGGAAGCTGCTTTCGCATCTCGTTTGCATTATGTATTCATTTTAAGATTAGTCACATGGTTAATGAGCATCTTGGAGCCTGTCCAGTTTGCTGCACTATGTCATGCTTCCTTTCCTGACACTCTACTTGCATTAACTCTCTGTGATATTGCCAAAGACTGTGCAGAGTGTAAATTGCACTTAGCCATTTGTTCCAGAAAATTATCATATCCACTGCCATTTGGAATCTATTCCCATTGTTGACTACAATTAAATATTAAATGTGTGTTGAAATCATTTCATTTTCACAAAGTACTAACCTCTGAAATTTTTCTGCATACAGTCTAATACTATTTTTGTCCTTTACTTCCCCATTTACTTACAAAAATAGTATGTTTCCGTCTCAAAATTTTGAACTGCAGTGTTTGTAGCAAGGCTTAAATTTTTGGTCATTATTCCCACTTTATCCTGAAGTGGCATTAAACTCAAAGTGACTGCATTAAAATTAGCACTTCAGGTAGCATTTGACTTTTTAATCAATGTTTAGTCTGTATTTTAAATGATACTGATACATTTATTTGTGTATGTGTATGCACACATACTTATGTCTATACCTAATGTCTGCAGTTTGAGTTCCTCAAGATCTTATCAGCTTTCACAAACTAAGACAACCAGATGAAATAAAAGAAAGTTTCATACAAGAAGGGAACATTTATTGAGCTAATTTATCTTGATATCTTGTGTCTGATCCACACAGTACAGAGGATTTCTCTGAATAAACTCTTATTGGAACAAAAAGTACTATGTACTTCCAAAATCAAACCTAAACAAAGACAAACAAAGAAACAAACAAAAAAAAAACCCTAACAGAACAAAAAGCAACCACTTCCCTCAAATAAATCCATAGCAATATTTAAAAGTCTTGCACTTTTGTGCCATCACATCTAGTAAATTCTTCAAAAGTGCAAGTACTCCTTTTATAAACCATAAATGCAGAAAGAGAACCATGCAAATACTTCTAAATCTGTTTGCTTTGTTATTTTAGAATCAAATTTAGCACATTTGTAGTATACATATCGATGACATAAAAAAAAACCTGTGAGCGTATGCTATAATGAAGAAACTGAAGCATAGTTTTAGCAAAAAATTCAGCATCAGCTCACAGTAACAGCAGCTTTTTGTCATCAAGATCCTCTGTCATATTTCAAAAGTGTCAGTGGATAATGGAAAAAAAGTTGTAAGTAAAAAGTGACATTGTTTTCTTACTGTATATGTCTTAAAGATACAAATCACTGTAGAAAAAGAAAACTCTAAAGCATTGGTAACATAATGGTGAAACACAATGAAGAAGAAAGATAGGGGAAATCTATGTTCCTGGAGACTATCACAAAAAATGGTAAAAAATAAGTCTCTATGTCTTTTAAGCTACATGATTATTACTGCATAGCATTTAGGATAAATCCCTAGTGGTGTTTTTGAGAGAAGCAGAACTGGGAAGGGGAGGCACATTTGGTAGAATGTTAAAGTGAAAGGACTCCTCTGCATTCGCTGGTCAGTAACAGCAAGCAATTTCCACCACAGCTTCATGTTGGATTAGATAGGGGAAAAAAATAAATCTATTCTGATCACTTAAAGCTCACTGTCTTATCAGTTCATAGATGAAGTATAAAATGCAAACAAAGTACAGAGGAAAACACAACCTCCTAAAAATCTTAAGAAGCCAACTGACCATGGGTATGTTTCTGTAGAGCAAAGAGTACATTGGGACATATGATGTTCTCATTATACAAAAAGACTTGAAATTCAGAACATTTTTTTTTTAGGATTTAAAGGATTCAAACTTTTATGAAATAGAATATGAAACCAAACTGGCATCCAGCATGATTTTCATGTGTTCCTAACTGATTATAGAAGATGGTTTTGTGAATCTTTTGTATGGACTGAATGTTTTTTGGTTCTGCTTTTCAACAAGAATATCAAGCAGATTATATCAGTGTTATGGTCATAGGGTTTGGGAATGGTTTATTGTCCCTTATATTTATATAGATGCAAAATTATTCCACAGAAATCTACAGAAATGAAAACCAGCTACAATTGTTATTCCACTCCCCATGTCTATGCCTAAAGTAAGCAATGAAATGTTAAAATGGACAAGGTGATTATAAATATTTTGTTACCCTCATAGTCATTGACACCTTGCCCATAAAACTGAAAGTGATGGACTTCTGGGATTTCAAAGACAATGATGTTATTTACAAAGGGCCCTCCCTTTTAGAATGCCCAGCCCATCCATTTGTATTAGGAGAGCTCTTAGAAAAAGCCCCATCAAAGGCAAGGAGGTACATCATCAATTATGTCAGCACTACCTACTTGAAACTTGATTAAATTGGTATCATAGCATCGTAGGCACTGCCACTACAATTTCATACCATAGAAAACATAGGTAATGAAATAGGTGGTGCTGAAACATCAGAAAAAAATTAGATAGGTATTTACTATATTCTTATGTCCATATAAAGCAAAAGGAAAAATAGACCTTAATTTAAAATTCAGCCGGAGAAGTGTAGACTCATCAGGTTGGTTAACACTGGAAATCTCTGGACTGTCATTCAAACACACCCTAGAACTTCTTTTGTTCTCTCCAGCCAATAATACCCTCTCAGATATTTCTAGAGAAACCTTTGTTCTTTCAAAAATGCCTAAAGACAAGTAAAACTGCAGGTCTGCAGAAGTAGTTATTTCCAAAGAAGTATATGAAAACTTGAGGTCAGTGTGCCCAGTGAAATTCAGGACAGTCCCTGAGTTTCATAAACAAGATCCAAATTGCTGAGGAATGAAAGTGGGCCAAAATGTAAAGCACAAAGGAAAGGCATCAACCACAGAGATCAGTGAAAAGCCATGTTTAATTTTCTGCTTTGCCACTCAGCCAGTATGAATACACATTTCATATGAAACCTGTTGTTTTCATTTTCTGCATCACCTGCTGCTGGTTACCGTGAGAAACAAAATTCTGACTAGACAGGTCACTGTTCTTCTCTAAGATTATAACTTCCCCAAGACACAAAACATCTGTTTGTGGCTAACTCCTCAAGACCTTCGAGGAATAATCTTTCCTCTAGCAACTCCTGCCATCCACATTCTCGTCCCTGACTGTGCTCCGTTTGAACCACTTTACTATTTTTTAGAGTGATGGTCTAAATAGTTAAAATTTCCCTACTAGTGGATCTACAAACACCTATGAGATTAATTCAATGTGTTGAGAACGGAGGCTCAAAAGTAGCAAAAGCAATCTCAACAGTATAACCTTTTTCAGTGTAATGACATTGTAAAATCTTTTGGTTTGCTATTACAGATAACAAATTATTCCTTCTACTTTCACTTTTTGGCTTTATGTCAATTTTGAGTGGTCATACCCCAAAATTACCCAAGAGGAAACATACATACTTGACTCGATATTATACTCTTCTGTTTAGTATGTTTTAGATCATCAAAATTAATAAGTCATTCTCAGGATGTTCTCAGCACATTCTGAGGGACAGAAGCATTTCATACAGACAAAAACTTGTACTTCTGTCTCTAGCCATCCAGGTGGGTTTGAATTCAATATTTCATTTCCCTGTTCTCTACTTTCCTCTCCTCCTGTTTAGAGTGTTGGTTTTACCAAGTAGCAGCATTCTCTTGCTCAAGGAGACCTTCATCCTGATTAGGTCCTCGAGGCATTCCTGCAGTATGCACTTATAATGCATCATAAGCTTTCCTTCCCTTTATGATTATCTATTATTCATATTGTGGCTGTGTCTAGAGACCAATAAGTTAAGATTATGACAGGACACAATATATGGGTAAATACTGATGGCAGGTGGATAGGTAATATAATAAAGATGGGTGTATGTACATAACTTAATGGTGTCAGTAACTAATAGTGTTCCTCTTTCCTAATTAGATCTAATGACCTTTCTTCCTGAGTGAAGCAAATGAATCTGCAGCAATTCCATGGTAGTTTTGCCTTCTTTAGGGTTGACACATCACATTGCCATTTTCTAATTTTTAGTAGTTAAAACTTACTAATGGCATGCAGAGCTAACATTATTTTATTGTATTTTTTTTCATTTTTAAAATTAACACAACCTACCAAGACTTAAATTCCAGGAACTGTGAAATACTATGGGGAAAAAAAAAAAGAAACACTGTCATTAGCCGCTCTGTTTAGCAATGCATTAATTTTAGGGAGGTTAAATCTTAGCTTGAAATATTCAAAAATTTCAAAGAAAACAAAAAATAAGGAAAAAATTTGTAAAAATCTTTTTTTTTTCATGTTCCATGATTATAGTAGTACAGACACAAGTAGTTATAGTGTATGAATCTACAACTGTTGAAAGAGATTTTGTACATGGCATTTTAAGAAGAAATATCTATGGTAAGACCATGACACAATTTGTCATTATATTAAGGTGTAATCTAAAGTTTGCAAACCTTGTTTCTATCTAAGAACTATTTAAGAGCAGCTTCTCACTGTCTGACAACCTCAAACAGGCAGAGAGATGAAAGACGCAAAGAGGAGAATAATCTCTACTCACCTATAGTTGGATCGTGATAGTCAGGGAACCGATGGCTTATGAACTGCATTGTCATTGCTGGAGAGAGAAAGACAGAAAGAAAAAAAAAAAGAATGATATCTTTAAATAGAAACAGGCATAAATAGAACAAGCAGCTAATTCACTCACCCAAGTATCAGCTTAGAAAGTGAGTCCAAAGTTTGTTTTATTTTTACTTCTGTAACAATGTATTGGCATTGTAGTGATGAGTAAGAACTAATAAATGTAGAAAAATATGAATGAAACTTCTTTTTTTTGTCTCATTTTCTTCCTTTTTAAACTTCTTGATATCAATTTCTCCATTACAATGTTATATCATTTTAGGACAAATACTGATAATCTCATATTGCATATGCATGAAAACTTCCACAACAAAAAACCATGAAATATTATTTACAAGGTCGATTTATAAATTTTTTTCATAGTGCTACAAAATGCCACTAATTGCAGGGCCTGATACGGTGATTTCTGGTGTATTTAGGAATTCGTTAAACTTGATGCAACAGATGAAGTCTTCTTTCACCCACCTAGACCACCTTTCTTCTGAAAAGATATTTTATGACTGAATATTACCTGCTCTCAGAAATTTTAGGAAAATTACATGAGACTTCAGGAAAGCTGCATTCTAGCATTTGGAACAGGTGATATGCTGAAAGTGAAATTCCTGTATATCCTGTCCACCATATCCTGTCCAACATAACATCTGAAATTCAATCATTTTGAATAACCACAAAAGTAAGCTTAGGTATTCAGTGACCACAGTAATAATATCAGTAATCAGAAGAACATGAGAGGTTATATTATTTTTGTTGTTTTTCCTCAGGAGTTTGAATTTCAAGTAATTAGAAAATGTATCTACAAACATTGAGAGTTGTGAATAAAAGAATTTCAAAAGTGAAATCTGTGAATTCTAATTAATAGAAGATCAGGGGGGAAAAGGTAAAACAGAATTTTCAAAATACTGTTTGATTTTTAAGCCAATATTTTTTTATGCCATCATTTAAATTCCTGTATGGCTTCTATATGAATATTAGTTTAAAAAAGCACCCCATTTGTAAGATAATTATCAGTCAAAAGACATCAAATCCAATATATTTGGCCTCATGTCTTGACCATCTCAGCTACTTTCAACAGCAGAGGTTATGAACAAGAGGTGAGACATTTTAAAAAGTCTGCATATAAATATATCTATTTTTCAGACAGATTGTTTTAGTTTAATGTTTGCCCTCCTCATATTTTTGAGAAAGGGGGGTTAAAGAGGTAGTTTTATAAAACGTTACAGACAAGAAGTATTAAACATTTATTACCATGTTAATAAATTATTGCATCTTTAGTGTAGACAAATATAAATGCTAAGAAGCAGCATTATAAATTCATAGTTACCCAGAGAGGATAACTGTGTAAGAAAAAGCTCATTCAGTCTAATACATATTATAGGGGAATAAATCTACGTGCACTGACACTCATGTCTTCTATATTATCTGTTGTCAGATGCATTACTTTTAAGTACTGTGCATGTTTGGACGCTTTTATTTCTAGGACACCTGTTTTTTTCCTTTTTTTTTTAAAAAAATCACGACAGATTTTTAGGTACCTCCATCTGATCACTATTAGCGGTTTATGAAGAATAACTTGATGCTTAATGTGATCTGTCTAGTTTGTTCTTAGAAGCTGAGGCAGCTAACAGAGATGCTGTTCATATGGTTTATGCCTACACATTTCCAGCTTTCTGAGGCTGTGTACCACAAACAAATTCAAGTTGTTTCACTACCTGCTGCTTTTTCTTGTCAAATGTTCTCTTAAAAAACAAACAAAAAAGCCCAACAAAATAAACAAAAAAACCCCAAATCCAACAACAGCAGAAAACCCTCAACCAACCCAAAAAATCAAAAAAAAAACCCCAACCCAAACCAAAACAATTTAAAAAATCCCCCAACAAACAAAAAAACCCACCACCAAAAAAAAACCCCTACTCTGTTTCTGTTTTCTTTTGGATCTATGCTTGTGTCACAAAACCTGTTGTTACAACTGAAACAGAATTAATGATAAATGTTTTTCATCTCTCCCAAGTCAGCTCCAGAACAATACATCATTTATATCCTCATCAAATCTGCAGGATCTAAGAGGACTGAAATAATTTGAAAGCCTGATATTGTATTAAAGATCAAATTTTCTGTTGCAACGTGCAAAAGTGGAAGTGTTCAAAAGGCATGTGAATGTGGCACCTGGGGACATAGTTTAGTGGAGGCCTTGGCAGTGCTGGGTTAATGGCTGGATTTGAGGATTTTAGAGATCTTTCCAACCTAAATGGCTCTATGATTCTATGATTATGTATAAAAATAATCTGGAGAGGTACAGGGTTTAAGAAAGGTGTTCAGAGAAGTACTCCTTACAGTCACCTGGCTAGGACAATAGTGAATAAAAGCCTACTTTTTCAGTTTGCCCCCCAAATTCTTCTATGACAGCCTTTTTTCAAGGTTCCTCCAAATCCAAGGAAGTTCTTTGGTCTCTTTAGTTCTTGTCATCTCTTACCTGTGGATTTAGCATCCTCTCCCAGAAACAGGCTATAGAAGAATTTGAGGTACATTGATCTTTTTAATCACTGGATTAAAGTGTAAAATAAGGAAGCCAGGGTATAAGAGGTGGGAATTGTGACCCATCTTCCTCTCTGTGTTCTTTAAGAATTTGCATTTTCTACTAAACCCTACTACACAGGACTGCAGAAAGTATTTTCAGAGCAGGTATAGCTGAACACCTCCTCTAAGAAAAAGGAACAACTGTTTTTTGGCTACAAACAATAAGTCCCTTATTTCATGAGGATGGAGAATAAGGAAGCCTCAAAACATCAGGTCTCATGTACAAAAGGAGTTGTGTCCTGTTGCACAAGGTATTCCACAGGCTTGGCTGCTGGAGGGGCAGAAATTAGTTCCGGATGATGGTTGAAAGTTAGTGGAATGCTTCCCAGAGGACAAGAACATTCCATCACCATTCATGAAACCACATAGCTCAGCTGGACCCTCAGGAATTAGACCTGCTTATAACGAGACCTATCTGGGCTATTCAACAGGAGAGCTGCCTCAGCTGGAATATACAGGCTTCTTCATTGGTACTAACATCAGTTCCAAATTAATTTTCCAGAGTGAATTAATTCTGAAAACTAATACAAAAATGGTATCAGTATTTCATGGTGCTGGATGGAAGCATTCTCCTTGGTTCCTCATTTTTTTCCCTCTTCTTTTCCATGTAAATTATCACTCACCGTTAGCAAATCCAAACAGTCATTTGGATATTTTCGTGACCATTTTCTTTTAAAAATCCAAATAGTATTGCACCAAATTTTTACAGATCTATAAATTAGGGACCCTTAGCTCTAATTTATGCCACACACAAAACACTTTATCAAAATGAGGCTTTAAAGAAGGATATGAAAATAGCGTAAATAGATAAAACTAGTATTTAAATAAAGGCATAAATGTAAAAGCAAAGTCAGTTAAGAAATAGTTAAAAAAACCCAACCCAAACCCTTTTAATCTATAGCAGATATTGTGAAACATTTTGAATTGCAAGTTGCCTGAAAATTTTTAATGAATATTTTATGACTCTGTGAAGATCATTTCATTTAAATGGGACATGTACATCACATGGCAGCTATGATAAGTAAAAGGATCATTGTTTCAGATGAATAGTATCTTCTTTATATCCATCTGTGGCTAAGCAAGTGCAGGTTGCCTCAGCTGAATAAATGTAAGCCTCATATGCATGAGTAACTATGCAGCTTTAAAGTTCTCATGTGTTTTTAAAACAAGAAAGGGGTTTACGTCCTGCATTTAATTTTTATTGTTTCCAGACATGCTTATCCGATGTTCATTAACTATCCCGAGAGGTATACATAATACCTATGCTGTCACTGAAACATATATATTTTCCATTAATAATTAACTCAGTCCTGTCCCCTACTTTCAATAGAATTCCTAAATCTTTCCTAATAATATTTTATTTACAACTAAGTAGGAAATGTCAGACTTACAAAAAGGCTGAGGTTGTATTCTTTAGTCTGAAGCATGCTTTTGATTAGTGCAGAAACACTAAATTCTGTGTAAAGGAGGTACCAAGTCTGAAAAATAGATATGCTCGCGTGGGCCTGCAAGACAATAGGAAAAATGCTTTGATATTCTTTTCCCTGTGAGACCAGATAGAATAGAATCCCAATGTTCTACTAATTTGTTCTAAATTTGATTTATACCAACAACTTTATAAGCCATCTTATGCCTATATTTCAATGTTGGAGAGTACGTTGCAAGCTTACACAATATTCTTTATGGTAATCATATCCTCAATGTGAATATCTCATCCTGAGCTTCTTATCCCTCTTTATTCACCCAAGAACTTGCACATATTCATTCTCTCATGGGTACTGGTGCAATGGTACAATAAATCCATTTCCAAAAGAATCTTTACCATCATCATAAAATCTATGCTTTAAATAGTCTAACAAAAATGCCACTGAGATCAGTGATTCCCATATGGTTGATTTATGCAATTTTAATTTAGATCCACTCTTTCAATGAATCCTTGTGTTTTCATAAACACTGAGGTTTCAATGAGACCAGAATAGATGATGAATTTTAAAAAAATATAATATGGGAAAGTCAGTGGATTTGAGGATTAGTTCATGAAGTTCATGAACATATAGATAATATTAGCATAGAGAAGATGGCAAAGAAATACAGTCTAAAAACAGGAGAGTAGATCATATTAACAAAGCATGCATCACAGGAAGAGACACTATCATGGATGTGTTTTATTTAAGAGTTAACCTTACATCTCTCTCTCTCACTCTCTCTCTCTCTTTATCTCTAAAAATCAGGCTCTTTTAGTAAATAAATAAGCATTGTATTGCTACTATTTTATCTCTGAAATATTGGATAGTTTGAACATTTCTTATCTTTCTGATGTTTTCATGCCAACAAGATCTTAGGTATCATCTTATAAAAAGTGTGATCTTTTCAAATGTTTATACCTGAAGACTGGAACGTTGACTTCTCTTTCATTAGCTTGGAAAAATTAAAAACATCCTTTATAGCTAACTGTGAATTTTTAGATTGACTCATCAAATAAAAAGTCATCTGCAATCTTACTTCTCTCCACTGAATCTTAACCAAGAGATTTTGTAATAGCAATGTACAAAACATATACATGATGAACAGTAGGAAGCGAGAAGAAAGGTTTGTGGTTTTCTTTGTTGTTTTTTTTTTTCAAAAATCTAATGTGCTCTATGAATTGCATCAACACTCACAGCAACTTGGAATGGTTGGAGACACCAACAACCATGGAGCATATTAGGAGGGGGAAAAAAGTGCTAGAAAGTCTAGTGCTAGATGCAGCCTGAGAAAGATTCTGCAAGTTTCTGCAAGTTTAATAAATCAGGATAAAATAGAACAAGGAAAGTAAAATCAACTAGAACTAGAGGAAAATTTTGCTGTGAGACAGATGAGAGATGCGAGCTGTGAACTATTTTAGGGTACAGACTAGAAAATATTTTTAGACATCATATGAGGGATTTTCTGAAACAAAATTCAGACATGGAAGATATGAGAAATCTCCTTGACTTTAAGGTGATTTTTTAAGTCAAAATACTGAAGCAGTGAAATGGAAGGTTGTTTTGGAGACTTTTTCCCTGTATTATCAAATTGAGATAGGGAACATGTTAATTATATTAAATGATATTTTAATATAGACAACATCTGTAATCAGACATTCAAATATATGATGGAAATGAAGGTTTGTTTTCCTAAAATACTACATGCAAATCTGAAGCTCAAACACTTTATAAAGAGCCTTTTGTTTTCCAGGAAGAAGTTCCCATGTGGAAAGCATCCCTTTCTAATATGTAGGGATAGTATAAATGGCCCTATGTTTTTGATATCCTGAAGAGGAGGGTTGCAGGGGGAATCTGAGTGAGCTTCTTATACAATTCATGCAGTCACAGCCAGCCTGTCTGCAGCCTTTAGTGTTTTGAACAAAATGTGTTGTATTTCTGAGTTACTGCACAGTGTCTGTTTTCCTGCAACTCAATGAGAAATCTTTGAAAGAGCAGGCTTCTCTATCAGATAGATGACAACTTTCCAGGTCACACAGGACTATGAGATTTGAGTATACAGTATCTTTCCTCTGTTTCATTTGTATTTATTTTATCTATGCACACTGCATTTAGATCACTATACGTTTTAGGATGAATAACTGACACGTTTAGTCACCTGAACCAAACAAAGGGAGTTAGAAAAATGAAAAAAATGTTGTTAATTCTAAATACTTCACATCAGTGTGAACCAAAATCTCCAAACAGCAGCTACTATGTCAAAGGTGAGAGAGGTAGTTTGATGTTGGTAGAGAGACAATCCTAAGCAGCAAACATCCATGATGACAGGAATGGCATAAAAATGTGTCAGGCCATGTTTATGGTGGATATTACAGAAAGGTTTTTCACTCAGAGGATGGTTTGGCACTGAAAAAGTCTCCCCAGGACAATGGTGAAAACATCAAGCTTTACAGAGTTCAAGGAGCATTTGGAAACACTCTCAGGTATGTGGTGGGGCTCTTGGGGTGGTCCTGTGCAGGGCCAGGAACTGGATTCGATGATCCTTGTTGGTCCTTTCCAACTCAGGATATTCTGTGATTCTGCAACACATATTACTTTAATGGAAAACAAAACCTGTATCTGGAAGAGTATGTGAGTGATCTGCCTAACACTGACATTAACAAGATTTCCCATTTCCCATTGTTGAGGTATGGGTTGTCTTAGAACTGAACACTGAATATCCATAGCGGCAGATTATATCTACCCACAGGCATAAGATGAGTGTCTGAGTAGCATTTATTTTGGTCAGAGAAGATGGATGAGAAGAAGAGCGATGCCTGATGCAGGGTACTATGACACTTTATGAAATTTAAAGAGTACAGGGAAGTTAACTAGAGATACAAGGCAAAGTATAAACCAATAAAGTAGTTGCGCATGTTGATTACTGTTAATACTATGATTTTTCCATGACATGGTAAATGGCAAAGTGTACAGCTAGAGGAAAAAGTTTGAGTTTTTAAAAACTGGTGACAATAAACTCAAAGATCTCACCCCTCAATAAGACACATTTATCTTCTCACTGCCAGAGGATGTGAAGAAGTTTCAAAGCATTTTATTGTGTTTCCCCTAATAATCACCACAGATTAGATGAACTGGCAAAACAGCAGCCCAAAGACACCACCTTTCTGGACCAATATAGCAATTTTTACATTGTAAGAAATACAATGTAAGAAATAGGGTAAGAGCTGTACGAAACATGGTAAGAAATAGGGTAAGAGCTTTACCACACTGTTTCAGGAGTGAATGCTGCAAAATCTGTGAGCTGGAATTGCTAATTTTGTAGGTGTTACAATATATTAAAGTATTGGCTATGAAATGAAGACAAGCTACATTTTATTTCTGTGTTACATATATTCTGGTGTACTAGAAAATTACAGATGCTTTCTGTAACAAAATCTCCTTTATAGTCTGGGATGATTTTTGCCCTGTTTTTGTTTGTTTGTTTGTTTTGTTTGGGGGTTTTGTGTGGTTTTTTTGTGTTTTGGTTTGGTTTTGTGGGTTGTTTGTTTTGGTTTTGTTTTTGATTTTTTGCTAAAGTGGTATTTTCTTCACCTATCGAAGAGTCCACAACAAAGAGTAGCAAACAACAGAAAGAGCCTTAAAACCAATGTATTTTAAATTAAATTTGCATTAATAGAATGAAAATCAAACACACAACACCATGGCACATGTAAATTTTTAACCAGAAAAAAAAAAAAACCCTCAAGTTATTAGAACAGCCAGAACAGAAGCAGAGAACTCTTTTTTTATCCACTGAATCATTGCAAATGGATTCATCCACTAAGTTTAGTTGACTTGGTCGTAGCTATATCAAAAGCAGTTTGACCAGCAGGGCAAAGGAAGGAATTCTCCCACTCTGTTGTGCTCACCTAAGACACCACCTGGAACACTGTGCTCAGTTCAGGGGCCTCGAACATAAGAAAGACATAGACCTGTGGAGCAAGTCCAGAGAAGGAACACAGGGATGCTCAAAGGGCTGGAGCACTTCTGCTATAGAGGCAGTTTGAGAGAGTTGGGATTATCTGGAGAAGAGAAGTCTCTGAGGAGAGTTTACAGCCCCTTGCAGTGCCTAAAAGACTCCAAGAGAGTTGGAGAGGACTATGGAGAAGAGGGAATGGCTTCAAACTGACAAAATGCAGGGTTAGATTAGCTATTAGATATAAATTCTTTATGGTGATAGTAGTGAGACACTGGCACAAGTTGTCCAGAAAATCTATGTCCCATCCCTGTAAATGTCCAAGGCCAGGTTGGACAGGACTTGGAGCAACCTGGTCTAGTGGAAGGGGTCTGTGCCCATGGCAGGAGGTTTGGAACTAAGACTGCCTTTAAGGTCATGTCCAAACCAAACTATTCTATGCTTCCATGATTCTATAAAAGCCCTACACAGGCTTCCATAATTCCCTGGAAAACTATTTCCTTCCCCTCCAAGGCCTGTCCATACCTCATTTGTTCCTGCCAGTTCTGCCTTTCCCTGTCTTACATTCTGTTTCCTCTCTGGGAAACATTTGCTTGGCATGAAGGTCACAGTCTTTCTTTCCATCCAGAGACTGTGATTGGTTGAAATTGGCCAAAGGTCAAGAGCCCGGGACAGAGGCCCCAAGACCCCTCCCAGCCACAGAGAAGGGGGAGGTGGGGGGGAAACCCCCCCGAACCCAAACTTCAGTAGGACTAAAGTGGTTTATATATGCAGAGAGAGAGAAGGAAATAAAAGAAAGAAAACAAGTTTTCACTTCCCTCCTATCCAAAAAATTGTTGTTCCCAAATCTCAAGACCCCTCCTCCCAACTGGCTAATCAGCAGGTCTGTGCCTCAGCCCACTCCACAGTAGAGCGACCGCAGGGAGTTTCTCTGCCCTCCAGCCCTCCCGGAAGAAGGATGCCCCACTGACTTCCAACTCCCCTCTTTAAATCTTTGCTTACGTAAAGAAATGAGAGGGAATACTTCCTTAGTTATGACCTTAGTTACCAGGAAGGTAAACCAAAACCACTACAAGTGTCAGTTGTACCTCTCCTTTTCTTGGTATAAAAGCATAACAAAAAAATACAGAGTAAACATGTTAACATAAGTATCAAGAGAAAAACAAAGCAAAGCTAAGCCAAATAGTGATCAATAGTGATCATTTATAGTGATCAAAGTAAAGGAGCTAGTTTTGTTTTTCATATTCTGGAACAGGACAAAGGCTTGTTAATATAGTTTTGTGACCTTTACCATTTTAAAGTAAGAGCAGATGGCAATTAAAATAAGTCGAAGTGGAGTTAGTGGTGGCAGAGCAAAGCAGAAAACAGCTTTTTTTGGAGAATATTCACAGTTTTATAATTCCTGCTCTTTCACCAGAATGAAACAATGGACTTGAAGAAATCTGTATATTGAGGAAATATGTGCCCCAAAAGTAAAAAACAAAGAATTAGGAAGAGGATGAGTAGAATCACTACCTGAAAAAGAAAAGACAGGAAAAAAAAATCTTTTGTTTTAGGACTCACCTTGAATGAATAAATAAAAGTCATTAATCTTGGAGTATTTCTCAACTGTTAGGTGGAAAGTCATGAGTTCTCACTTTTTTCCTTTTATGCATCATTAGTGGAACAAAGGCATATATTACGTGCTCGTTACATCTTTCCAGCATGGACTGAAGTTTGAGCAGAGAAGTTGTGCAAAAATTCATCCCAGACTTGACAAACTTTCATGAAAACTTCATTCAGCAAAAGTGCTCCCACAGCAAAAAAGTTTCACTTCTGAATCAGCATGTTCTAGTGAAGAGTGGCTGTACTGAAATCTTCTGTCTACCACTAATATCTACATCCAGACTCATTTCCTGGTGCACTATTGGAAGATAGAATACAATGTATTGTAAAATTTATGTTTAAAAATCTGTTTAGTGTTCAAGGAAACAGGGAAGTAGATGAGAACTGCATTTATTTCCCATATAAGAGACATCATCATAATGTGATACAAATTAACTATAATGACAAGGTAGATTGCTACCACTTACAAACCATTTCCTCTGTACCATATTGCTGAACCCTTCCCAAAAAGTCTCCCATAAAAATACTGAACATTTTCTACCCTGCTTAGCTTATGTGACTTGACAAGATGCATTAATAAACAGAAATTACTGCTGGTAAATGCTGCCATTAGTGCATTTTCCCACTGTGTTTCTTCCATCAAGTTAAAATGAGAGAGAAAACTTAATGTGTCCTTTATGGTTCTTCAGTTAGAAAAACCTATGGCAACTTTAGCCTTCCATTAGTGAGCAATCCAAAATGTAATGACATAAAAAGGTTTTAAACCAGACTCCAAGATAATGTGAATTTTAAAACAGAATACATTAAATAAAGCTAGAAAGACTCAATTTTCACCTATTATTTCGGAGAATAATAGGGCCAATCTTGAACCATTGCAAATAGGCACATTTCAATTAAAGTCAATGGATAAATCTCCTCATTTCACAAAGGGAGTACAGCAAACAAGAGAGAAATATAGGCCAGTTCTTCATACAAGTGGGCCCTAGCTTGCAGCTACCAGCCTCAAGTATCATTAGGTCACTGAGAAAAAGACTTTCAAGAAAAGATAAAGTTGTTTCATTCAACAGGAATAAACCTCTCAGAAACCACATTTATTTCTCTCCCTTTTTTTAACTGCTGACATGTTTCCATGTAATGATGACTTGAGAGGCTCAGACATGGTTTACTGCTGCTTCAGGTAGTGGTAAATTGACGTTGTTTGTGGGTTTCCTAACATAAACTAGTGGTTAGCTCCTGTGGTACCTTCCATGTGAAATTACACCCCATACATCAAGCAGTGATGAACTGGCAGTGACAGCAGCTGTATTTTCTTGTGAGTGGGAGAATAGCTGCTGTTCTGTAATGTGGTACCAACTTTTCTGTGCATCAAACCTATGGTCTGGAAAATTGATGACACATCAAAGAGGAAGATACAATTCTTCCATTTAACTCCCCACAGAAGTTTTATTCAGGGTTAAAACAGAACCCAGTTTTTATTTATTATTTCCAATAAACCAATGCTGTGTTTTCTCAACATATCAGTTACAGTGAATAGAGGATAACATACAGATTCACAGATACTGTTGGCACCCTATTCCCTTTGATTAAAGAGGCTTTAGGTGCTTATCTGTTGTTGCTGATCTGAACAATAACATTTTGTGCCACTCACAAAAATTCAGATGTTTGAAATTTTGTAGAATCATAGAATCATTTAAGTTGGAAAAACCCTCTTAGATAGTTGCATCCAACTATTCCCTCAGGACTGCCAAGGCCATCACTAACCCATGTCCCCAAGCGCCATATCTACATGTCTTTTGAATCAGTACAGAGATGGGAAGTCCATCACTGCCCTAGGCACCTGGACAAGTACTTGGAAAACCTTTCAGTGAAGAATTTTTTCCTAATATCCAATCCAAACATTCCCTTGCGCAATTTGAGGCTGCTCCTTCTTGGCCTGGCACTTGTTACCTGTCAGAAGAGATGGACCTACATCTGGCTTCAACCTCCTTTCAGGTAGTTGTAGAGAGTGATGATTATTTGTGATTAAAGTTATTATCTTGTTTCTTGCTGCCAAATGAAATTTCATTGAAATGAAAATAATTCATCAAGAGGGAATTGATATACTTGAAATTCAAGAGAGGAAACTAAAGCAAATAAGGGTGAATTTACTGATTTGGATTGGTGGAATAAAATTATTCAAAGTATGGAACTGATTTACTAACATTACAGTTAAATATTTTATAATAAAGAACATATATTTACACTTCTACTATAAATTATATGACTTACAGATAATTTTTCATCATTTTCGTGATTTTTTTTTTTTATATTTCTATTCATTAGGGTATCTTAATTTGCTGGTTTGCCTTTTCAATGTAAAATGTAATCTAAAATAATCTAAAATATTGGATTTTTGCTCTGAAATTCTCTTATCCATTTTTTTAACATCTGACACATTTTTTCCAGTAATAAAAATGGTGTTCAAATCATATTTAAAAGAAATAGACTAAGAAAGAAGGAAGCATTTCTGGAGATACACCTAAGGCCAGAAAATTGACACCATCATATTACGAAAATACCTATAAATATTTTGATTCATCAAAGACATTTAATCATTCTTAGAATGCTTTCCTCAACAATTTATTTCCTACCCATATTTTTAAATTTATACTTATCTTAGTGGAGTTATTTATCTCAGTGGAGTTAAATACCACATCATTTGCATTGTATGAGTTGAATAGTGTTCTTCATTACTGATGCAACTTTGAACTAAACATATTTTCCTTGTCATACCTCAGAGATGTCTTCTCTCTCAGCTTATTACACTTCACAATGAAGTCAAATTTGTCGCATTATCTTTTACACTAACATCAGTTTTTAATGTCTTTGTTGCTGCACTAAAAGCATTTCTGTATGGTTAGGAAAGGGTGAGGCTTTTTGGTTGGTGAGTCTCATCAGTTGTGTGTCCTCTCTGCACACACATGAACACACACAAAATAAATAGCCTTGTAATTACAAACTGTTACCCAAACAGCAAATCAGATTAGTGAGAAAGCCTGGAACTGGGGAAAACAAGGTCTTCTGGATGGAGAAGTAGTAGTTCTGTGTTGCTTTGAGCACCGCTTACAACATGGTTACTCATGGAAAATTAAGATCAGTAAGGTAAGAGTATTCATAAAATCAGGAAATAGTTTGGATTTAAGGGGACCTTAAGGAGCATATCATTCCAATGCCCTGACATGGGCAAGAGCACCTTCCACTAGACCAGGTTGCTCAAACTTCTATCCAACTTGAAATTACAGACACCTTACAGTAGACTTCCTACAGTTCTAGGCTTTAACATTTTTAGGACATGGAAAGGAATATAGTGTCTTCACACCGAAATACTTTAGAGGCTGGAATTACTTGGAAAGAAGAGAGATTCTAGCACTTAGAAAACAACCTGTGTTTTGGAGCCAGAACAACGGGGAATAATGAGCTATCTCAGAGGACATGCTTTCTATTAATTTGACTTTACAAAGACTTAGGAACCACTGTAAAACTACTGAAGAAGGTTTATGTGATTGTGT
The DNA here is from genome assembly GCA_013396655.1 of Campylorhamphus procurvoides. Classification (NCBI taxonomy): domain Eukaryota; kingdom Metazoa; phylum Chordata; class Aves; order Passeriformes; family Dendrocolaptidae; genus Campylorhamphus; species Campylorhamphus procurvoides. Next base: position 145,261 of record WBMV01000952.1, on the reverse strand, counting down.
CAGTCTCGAGAGAAGTTTCTAGCTTTGGACGGCTATCAGGTCTTTACCCTTTGATTTTCATAAACATCTTTTTTTGCCTGTTTCCAAACCTGCAAGAAAACCAAGGCAGCAGCCTTGGACATAGAGATCTGAGATTTACAGGATTGTTGCATAAGAATTTTCTGTGAATGCATTCCTTAACTGTTCATTTAAAATCAAGTTAGTAAAAAAACAGACTTCTTAAGAATAAACTTAACCTATTCCTTCATCATAAAGTCATCTGGATGAGAGGAAGCAGAAGACATGAGATCAAGCACCTTGCACAAGACGTGAGTTACTGATGAAGAGATGAAAAAACTGCTTACTGATGAAGAGATGAAAAAACTGCAAAGTACAAGGACAATGAAGTGAAGTAACTACATGTCCTCTCATCCTCTTCCCACCCTGACAGTACAAACCTGACTCGAAGGTCACATCTGCCAAAAGCACATTCATATTGCTTGACACATGTACATGCTACATTATGGTGATATATTGACAGCAGGCACAGTTGCCAGACATGTTTGGGGGTGAAAGGTAGCACTTCAGGCACTAAAAGAGGTGATTTATTACAGCATTAGTGCACCACTGAAAAGGTCAGAATGCTACAGAACACATACAAAAGTTCTAGAGGGCTGATTGTATTTTCACAGAGAAAACCTACATTAGTCTATTCGGGCTTGTACCCTCAGTATGAATAAGAAATGTTAAAGCTCTCAATACTACCAACATGGAAAGAATTGACAATGTTGTTTTTGCTTTTCCTACAGCTGTAAGGAGATGACTCATGACCCAGGAATACTTAGGTCCCTAGAAAAGGCTGCGTTTCAGTCTTTCATTCTTCTGGGCAAAACTTACTTTCATGTATTTCATAATGCACTCTACGCCCTTGATGTACTTGCCATTTATTCTGCTGTGAACCCAGCTGTCTTAGGGATTTATGGTGCTATGCATCACCTTAGCTTGATGGCTGACAGAAGCTATAGCTGGCGATCCTAGACCTTTACAGGAAAAACCAGCAGAAGGTAAAAAAGCCCAGCTAACCAAACTGAACCAAAACAACCACCCAAAGCTACTCCTCATCCCACAAAACAAGCAAACAAGCACCGCACAAGGTACTTGTATGAGTCTCCAAATCTACCCCTACATTAGGGAAAAAATTCTTCAGAGGATTTCTGAAGTTTAATTTGGAGCACAATGGGGTGAGATTAATTAATAAAACCCATCCTTTTAAAAAAAAAAGTCCTTAGAATCAAAATGAACGTATTCACAAAATGCCACAAAGGACATGGATATATTGCTGGATTTTCCTAATTACTGTTTTCTATTATCAGACCTTTTTAACAAAAAAAATATTGCCCCAGGATCAGATTTTCTTCTAATGCTCCATCACAGGACTAGGATTTAGATTTTTCCAAACTGCACAGTAATTATAACATTGAAATTTTTTCTTGGTGGTTCAATGGCATCATAACTCAGCTCCCTATATATAAGGATTTGGGAGCTGGAAACAGTGAAGGAACATTTTTAAGACCCTGATAAGCCTATGGCAACCCAAAACACAAAGAAACACACACCTTTAGGTTGCAATAACTGCAAATATTTTCTCATGTATATTGAAAAGGACTTAGGAGGACTTTTAGGGGCTCAGTGAGGAAGATGATATTGAAGTACTCTGCATGCCAACAGTCTGCTGACACTGTGCTATGCTGATTCAGAAATGAGTCAGCTCAGTTACCAGAAAATAGGAGAATCAGGTCTTTTTTGAAGGTACTTGCAGTGATATAGATGTGACAGAATGACTCATCTGTCATCAGCATTTTAGTCAGCAAAGTCTTTAGCTCAATGGCAAGTATTTATAACTAGAAAATAAAAGCAGGCAATCAAAATGAAGTAAGCAGAAAAAGATCTGGATACCTTTTTTTTTTTTTAACATCCAACTATGAGGTCATCACATTCATAACCCTGAACACCATGTTAATGCCAAAATCTGTCCCCCCGGGAGGGGACGGGAAAGGGGGAAGCGAACCCCTCAGCTCGTCACAATGATGGATATAGTCCTGACTGCACTAAGGACAATGGCTGCGCATGTGGATTTACCTTATTTTCTGTTTGATAAACATGTCCTTTCAGAAGCATTTGTTAACAGTTTTCTCCTTTCTCTGATAGAACTTTTGAACAATAATTTCGTTTAAGATCTTTAAACACTTTTAGGATTGACAAATATGTATGGAAAGCAGAAAAATTCAAGAAAGAAGAAATAATGTAAAAAGAGTAAATAATTGAAGTGAATTAAACAAAATCTTAGTTATCGTCTGTATATCAAAATGTAAAATTTTATAATGCATGTTCAGTGCTACCTCTAATAATATATGTTTTTGAAGTCAAAACTGGAGGACTTGCTTTACTTTAAAGGCAATGAGGCTATGTGTATGTATAAAGATAAAATTGTGCTCACGTGAATTGACACAATTTGGTATAATCTGATAACATGCAAAATTTAGCAATCCTAAGTGAGGTTTTATATTGTAATTTTGAATTAGAAGAAACATACATGGTTGAAAATCAAATCAAAGTAAACGAGAAACTATTTTGGAGAGATATTTAGATATTTAGAAAAACTGTTACAAAAAACATGTATCTAGAACCTACATAGTAAAATCTATGCAATATACTTATGCATTTTGAAATATTTATATATGAAACATATAAGTATTTAGAGAAAATAAACTTTTAAAGAAATTAAATATGTCTCAAATCTCGCACATCATCTTGATAAATGCTTACTGTGGTGGCATGACTGAAACTCTCAGGTTTTTTGCGCCTTTTATGATAGCTGAAACAAACTGGACAAAATATATCATGAAAAAAAAAGAATTTTTTAAAATCCCCAATCAAGATGAGAACTTACAGATGAAGAAGACCCCTGTGTGATGGTCTCTGAACTAGTGCATGGAGGCCAGTGGACCTTCAGGACATTACTTGAAGAGCTAAATTCACTGTGATAGAAGGAAGAGACAAATCTACCTCCCACATATAGGGTTCCTTTTCACATGTGTCAAAACTAAGGGCTTGTGCAGGTGCTTGGAGGATAGTTTTACCTTCTTGGCAGTTTTGACACTCTAAACTTCTTGCTTTTTTAACCATAACAGAGGTCAGACAAACAGAAGGTCTGACTAACCAAAGGGATAAATAACCCAGAGAGTGGGATGAGGAGGAAAGCTTTATTATTCATTTGAAGACTTCTGGAGCAGAGTTTATGGGGTAGCCAACTAGCAAACAACATGAAATGTTTATGTATGTCTATGGAATCCAGTTATTCTTCTCTGTCTTTCTGCTTTCCTCTAATTTATTGTTCTAATCAACAGACCTATTTTCTGCCCCCTTAGATACTACCATCCCCCTTATGGGTTGGCATAAATAACAAACTGCTCTAGCCCTTGGCTTCACCAGTATGAAACACTAGATAGAAAATGAGTTACTGTAAATAAGGCAAGGACTGGTGTCGTAAAGCTGTCACCTTTACCTCTAGGATTTTCCTTCCTAATAGACCTACACACTTTCTTGTTATCATCTGCAGTAATTTTCTGTAAAATGCTGAAGGTGCTGTTAGTCAGATAGAAAATCATTTAGGGGCAGCAAGCTAAGGCATGTTTCCTTAATAAACACCGGGGTTGACAGCAACCATAAGGAATTTTGGAGTTATTTCTGTGAAAGAGAGATTCTGATTCTGCACTCCTTGGCGCTAATGACAGAACTCCTGAATTGTGAAGAACTGGGGAGGATCTGACTGAACTCTTAACTAAATACTTTTAGGCCATTGGGATGCTGAAGTGCTTGTATTCCAAGCTACAGCTGGGGATTTATGTAGGTAGGTGCATCTTTGCTGTCACCCTACCTGTTTTTTAAATTACAGCTTCAGTCAAATTTACTAACTATAAATAACAGTAAAATTAACCAAACCATGTATGCAGTACAGTCAAATATGTACAGCACAGCAGTTTGAAGATGACATTTGGTTTAGTAAGGGGGAAATGTCAGATGACTTTTGTGGTCTGGTTGCATAAAACAATCAAAAGTTCAAAGACATCATGATGGAGTGTGACATTATGAATCTATTACATACATATGCAAACATTTCAGTGCATGAATTGGTTCAGCTCTATGAGTTCTTTATAGTCCATTTTTTTTAATATTTATTGTCACACTGAAATTCATATTTATGCTAGGGAGAGACTCTGCATTTCTAGCCTTTGCCTTGACATAGACATCTGTGTTCAGTCCTGAAGCTGAATGACTTTTAACTTTGTTTTCTGTCTTCTGGTCTCTATCTGATGTTCACTGAAGCCAGTAAATTGATATAAAGTGATTGTTGGGTTATCTCCACTAAAAATGAATATTCATTCCAGCAGCTCGAGTGCACGTGTTTGGGAAGGCAGGTGCTTGTTTCTAAGCTAAGCAGAATGAACATCTCAAATGCCATGTAAGCACCAGGTTTTGACTGGAGAATCCGCAACAGGTAACTTCACCTTTGGAATAGATGCAGCAGCTTGCAACCAATATTTAGAATTTAGTTGCACAAGCCCTTTGAGCACAACAAACATTACAGCAACCCCCGGAAGCTCAGAACAGTGCCAATAACTGAGAATCACCATCTGGCCCAGCACCAATGTCTGGGCCATTTCTGTGAAGAAACGATTTACAGATCGAGCTCAACTAATAAAACTTCATGTTTCTAATTATAATAGACTTATGCTGAAGGTGCACTGACACAGGGGTTGCAAAAACATTAAACCACTAATCCTACACTAATCCTCACCTTAACCCAAACTAATTGCTCAAAATTCTGTTCAAGCCTCTCCTATGGATAAAGTTTAATTCAGAATTTTATAGCTCATTCTATTCAACGATCTCAGCACAATTCCCTTTCAGTTTAACAACATTCCCTAGTGTGAACATTACTTAAGACTTTTTTAATGTCTTGAAGAAGTTGCAAATGAACTGCATCCTGGACATCAGTAAGAAGCTGAATTCCAAACATTTCCGTAGTAATAAACACCATCTCACAATTCTTCAGAAGAAAAACCCCCCAATTTTACAAATATAATTCTCAAGGTATATCAAATACCTGTGTAGACACATGAGGAAGACTACTAGCAGGAGAGAACTCTGATCTCTTACCATTTGCCACAATTCCATACTTCCTTAAAGTTGTAATGAAACTATGCAACAAGGGCTTGAGTTTCTCCTGCTGTCAAACAAAAAAATCTAACACATTTCAACTATTGCTAAAATAACTAAAATAACTATGTGAGTGAAATATTGTATATTAGTTACTCGAAGAGAGGAAATACTGTTTTTTCTCTTGTCTATTCTTTTTGTATATTTGAGAAATGTACACAAAAGTAAGCTCCCCTTTGTTATCTGATGCTCTCCTTTAGCATTAATCTTACAGTTGAACTTGCACTGGATGTTGCAAAAATCTAAAATCATGAATACTGAATAAGTAGCTAGTGGCATCATCCAACAATAAATCACAATTCTTCCTGCCCAGTTTTGCATTTCAAAAAGAAATGTTACCACAGAGTGAAAAACAGTGCTTATCATAAATGACAATTTAATTCTAAGCCCTGGTCACCTTGTAAAAGTAACTGTGGAAAGACAAGATGGTAAAAAAGGTAATTGAGAACACAAATACATATATGTATGCATGTATGTATATATGTATGTATGTATGTAGATCTACTTGCACATCCAGACACATGTACTCTCACATCTCTTTTTGTTCTGGGTTTGGCAACTATGACTTGTCAACCTTGGCACATGAACTACATGGTGGATTCACCATACTCAGTATGGGTTTGTGTCATCTTTTGCTTCTTCAGATTTATGACCTTTCATATGTTTGAAATGAACACATAATCAGGCACATAATTGTACATAGAAGCACATGTGTATATATACACATATATACATTTTTCTTCTGAAGCTACAGACCATTTATTTCTGCACTGCCATGATGCCCTATCTGAATCACCAGCTATTTAAAACCTCATGTAACATGTGGTATTCAAGTTGGATCAAAAGGGTAGAATGAGATTCTTTTAGTGCACAACTGAAAAAAAAAAACCCCACAAACTTGTCTTTCCTTAAGCCAGTACTACTACAAAAATTCATACTGTGTGCCTAAAAGGAAAACTAAAATACACTTTATGAGACCATAGGTAAACTACCACATTTTGCTTTAGGATTCTGTAGAACATGCAGATTGTATGCTAAAAGCAACCATAAGTAAGTCCATTGTAGCTTGTGTAACACAAGCTTTTTCAGTTAAAACTGCAGCATGCATCTCACATGTAACTGGTATAATTTACTTATTACCTTTCCTGATAAAGAAAGGCAGGCTTTGAGGAAAAATACTGGAAAAAAAATCAAAGATTATGAAGTTATGTTTCAAGATAAATTAAATACAAACATGTTACTTTATCTGACCACCTGGGAAGGTGTCAAATTTACATTTTAGCTTATGGCAGTATTTACATGGAAAACACATATATAACCTGAAAATATGGTGAGCTGAATCAACGTCAAGTTTCTTGTACTTGTAATACTTACGCACTTCTCAGAAAACTGTGTAATTTTGGGTAGAACTTATGGATCAACCCAAAAATTTTATTCAATACCCAAGGATGCAAATCTGGAGTTCAGGTATCAGCTATTGATATGAAATATTCTCTGCATAGTCCAAAAGATGCCATTTGTTCATAAAAGAGATGCTTTGAAGTCTTACTTCATGAGTCCTTCATGAAATTAACTGAAAAGACTTCAAAACAACTACGTTTTACATTTAAATCAGACATTTTTAGTACTTTAGTGACCTTGAAAAAGCAGTGTACAGGTTCCATTTCAGCCCCAGGCACAGAACAGGTAAGTTGTCTGTAATTCTTCTTTGTTTTAATGGTCATTACAATCACACCAGCATAAATATATACATCAGCAAACAAAGAATAAGGTGTATATTTGGAGTCTGAAATTACAGGAATTGCCAGAGTAGCTTGTTTCAGTTAATAATATAGGCCTTCTAAGTCAACATGATTTATTTTCTTGGAGTGATGTGTCAAGGTAGTAACTGCTATAAACAATGATGGCTGTGAAGTGATTTCACAGTCTTTGCACCATTCAGTTACATAGCATAATAGGGTCACAGAATGGTTTGGACTGCAAGGGACCTTAAAGCTCAACCAGTTGAACCCTCTACCATGGGCAGGGACACCTTCCACTGGAGCAGGTTGCTCCAACCTTGCCTTGATCATTTCCAGGGATGGGGCAGACACAGCGTCTCTGGGCAACCTGTGCCAGAGCTCACCATCTTCATCATTAAACAATTATTTGATAGAACTGATATGAATCAACTCTTTCATTTTAAAAGGGTTAGTCCTTGTCTTATTGCTACAGGCCTGGTCAAAATTCTCTCTTCATTTCTCTTATAAATCTCCTTAAGTACTGAAGCGTCTCAGGGTCTCCCCAGAGACTGCTGCTCTTCAGGCTGAAGAACCCCACTCTCAGCCTGTGTTAATAGCAGAGATGCTCCAGCCCTTTCATTAATTCTGAAACAACTATGAAGCATTCTGGAAATCTCTAGTGAGTTTATAATACAAGACTGATGGACAGAAGAGATTTTCTCATACTTAAAAGAGACAAAGAAAACTTTTTGACTTGTCATATACTGCAAGACTTTACCTGGAAGAGAATAAACTAGCTGTAAATTTCTGTTATATATATTTTTTTACTGTAATCTACAGCTTGGCTTCTGCTTCATTTTCTCACACTGTTGTGTTGGCAGATATGCATTCATGTGGAACTGATAGCAAAAAATTCTTTTTTCTGAATATACTTTTCTGATTTAATAAGTCCAGAATGAGTGTGAATGTCTGTGAAATGCTGCTGCAGTGACATACATAAAAATACTCTAAAAATAGTTAATGAAAATCTTTGTATATGCCACAAAATAAAAGATGCCATAGTTATATTTCCATGTGAGAATGCAAAACTGAAGTTATACTTCAACAATCTGCAGCAAAGCAGAATGAAATATCAATGTTGCTTTTGTTGTCAGAGAAGTAGGTTATAGACACTGAATGGTTTTCTGTACAGGAGCTGTAATTGTCCCTTTATATTTTTAGTATCTGCTGGATGTATTTCTGTAGTTGACTAGTCCAAGACAGCACACAAGACTTGCAAAACGGACTCCACAAAAGTGGAGTCCAAAGAAGTGAAACAAACAATTTTTATATAAAATAGCACTGGTTTCACTGAAGAGGTGATAGATCATGTCCTGGAATTTCTACTGTCTCCTTTGGGTATGAAGGCCATTAGATTAATTAGTTGTAAAAAGATATTGTTTACATGTTTAAAGTTAAGTGACTTCCGCATAAATAAAATTCCCTGCAAAGAGCCACATATTCTGTCCCTTTAAATTCTTACCATTTTAAATAGTGCCATAAAAATATCACAATAAATTACCAGAGAGTAACAGATAAACAGTCACTAGAATATTACCATTGTTTATAATACTTAGCCTTAGATTCCTTTTTTAGACTTTTTGCTCTTTCATCTGCTTGCTCTACCTTCTCTATTATTTAGGTAATGTTTATCTGATTTATATATATATATATATATGTACATTTTTTTTCTATTTTTTTCGCAGACAGTTATCTGCACAGAGAAATCCTAATGCTTCCTATGAATTATTCCAATGTAAAATAATCAGCAACAGCTATAATAAAAAAGTAGCAATAAGATAAATTCCCTGGAATTAAAGTTCAAACAAAATTGCAAGACCTAGAGTTACTGATATCCACAGGTACGTTGATTATAGACATGTCTCTCTAACAATTTATTATAAATAAAATGTAAATATTCACTTTTAGAGAGGTTTTTTCTCGTCAGATGAAATTGGAAAAGGAGAAACACATACATACATACATATATATATATATATATGTATGCAACCACCAATATGAATTTATAAGAATTTATAAGAAGAATTTATAAGAATATATATGAATTTATAAGAAATATCAGGGTCCTACATTATGATGGAGTCTATAGAGTTAATACAAGTGGAATGAGACAGCATTTTAACTTTATCACATTATTTGCTGCAAAACAGTTACAACTCTTGCCAGTACTAATGGAGCTGTTCAAGCTGGAAAGGACAAAACCAGTCAAAACTGAAGAGAACTTTGGTGGAGAAAATGAGTTGAAAATTGTCAAAATAAAACAGCTTTGGGAAAAAGAAAAAAAACCAAAAAAAGATGATTTTTCTGTCACATTCTTGTCCTCTACATATCAGACCTAAGCAACATCAGCATAAATCTGTGGTACAAATTTAAAATTTCTTGAGTTTTGGAACAATTCTGGGTCTTGGCAAGACCTAATCCTACTAAGAATCTCCATTATAGAGCTTAATCAGCAGAACTGCTAAATAATTTGTTTATAAATGTGTTCAAACATGTATTTAAGAAACTGTTTTTTGGTAGGATTCAAACACATGCGTATAGTTGATGGTGGGTTTACCTGTTTTGGAGAGTCTGCTCTCAGTCATGAAGAACCCATCCCGTAAGAAAATTTACAAGATAGCTTTGAATCTCTGAAAAAAGATAATCATAAATTTTTCATTTTAAGTTCATTATTTTCAAGTATTAAATACTGGACTGGACACAGATTGGAGACACATATACTGAAGATTATAATCCAGGCTTTTAGGGTGAATTTGGCATTTAAAATGCTTGTTTTGGTAAATATTATTCTCCTTTTCATTGCTGCAGCATTTTCAGTCAATGTGCACTTACTTTGTAGATAAATCTTTTCTTAGCTCCCATTACTAAATGATGCCATTTTGCTCAGCGTGACATATGAATTAAATAACAAGATATAATTTCGGAAAGAATACTTGGCATCATCAGATCTGATAGTGCTGTGCCTCTTGAAGCATTTATAGAAGATAGGTGCATGATCCTTAGAGTGATTGCTTTTCCTACTTCAGTTTATTTATGCTCTCTTCAACACTGAAACACATTTCAAAATAAAGAACTCACTGAACTACAAAACAGTATTTCTACACGTTATTTTGTTTTTGTTTCTAACATAATCATGGGCGTATATAAGACTAATATTTCACATGCATGTAATAATTATCATAATAAAAAATCTTCAGAAATATTAGATGTGCAAATTTCCAGGTAAAGAAGATTTTTCTTTTTTTCTTTTTTTTCTGCCTGTTAATTTCATAACTGTGCATATGTGAATGTGTGTATACTCTTCATATGATCCTTCTTTATTAAGAACATTTTCTGTCTAGGAAAGGAGTAATATTAGTCTAAATTAGTCTAAAATTAATCTAAATACTTTTAACTAGAATTTTAAAAACAAGGAACAAAAATCCTGCTTTCTTCTTCAAGGAGCCTAGTACCCCAAATAGAATAAAATAGGGAAAATAATAAGAAATAAGTTGGATTTCAGGTGGAAACAAAGAGGAAATAGCAGGTTTTTATTGCCAACAAAATTATATCACACATCAGGAAGTGTGTATCCTGGGGTTTTTTTGTGTCAGAGTTCATACAAAGTCTTGTGGACATAAGCTTCATTGTAAAAATTATGTTTCAATCTTAACTTTGTCTTTAAGAACATCAATGATAAATAAATGACAAACTATGTGACAACATTGCATGTCTTTTGATGAATATACCCAATATTTAAAATAGCAGTACAAGATGACATATGCCGATGCCAATTCATTTTGTCCTCTGTCATTAGTCTGTCATGATGCAGCACATCAGTCAATGGGGAAAAAAAGATATATGGAACCATTTCACATTGATCCTATTGATTGGCATATATAGAATCATTGACCATGCCATGTTTGATGGGTCAGCATTTGTCTGACTGTCAGTTTTATTGTGTGGGCTATCACTGTGATCGAACCCTGAGGCTATCTGAATTATAGTGAACATAGTGTGCTACACTTGGAGAAGACAAAGCTGAAAAACAAAGTAATTAAGAAAACAAACTAAGGAAATACTTTCCTTGTGTATCAGCAAGCAGCTCAACATATGCAAAGATAGATGACATGTGTCTTGGATAAGTGCCAAAGCTGCAAATATGCCACTCTGGAGTTCTCACAGCATAAGCAGTGAAGTGCAAGAAGCAAATGAAGAAAATAGAGTTATGCAGCTCAAATGCACACCAGCATACATATTGGTTACTGTTCCCAGTGATCAGCTATCTGTTTGGGAAAGGTTACAAGATGATGTTGGCTTTTAGATGAGGCATCTGCACTGGGCTTGGGAGTAGCTGCATTGATCCTTGTGCTGCATGTAGCTGGGATTCCTTTTCTCCCTCTCCCTAAAGAATGGATGAATTTCCCCTTTCTGAGTGAACCAAACAAGCATATTCCTTCTGTGCTCAGACAGTAACTCTGCTCTCTGTTAGTTGATTTACTTTACATTTTCTGCTATGGTATGGCTCACTGTGTAATTATAGTTTGTCACTGTCTTAGCACATCATTATTAGTCTGGCTTAGTGATGCTCCTTCAGAATATCTCTGAAAGGAGAAAATAGTGTGAAAGATTCACGTGCCCATAGAACAACAATTTTACAAAATTATTGCTGCCTGATCACTCTAGGTTTTGATTTTGTTATTTCAAAATGCAATGTTATTAGAAACTACATGACCATTTTTATTACACGACAAGCAATGCAACATCAGAGACGTAAAATCTTCAGGCCCACTGTGCTACACAAGATGAAGATAATTGCAGACTTACAGATGGCCAAGACTTGAAAATGTGAGCAGATATCTCTGTACACATCACAAGACAGCTAGAAACATCACAACATACCTAAGAAGGCCAGTTTCTGAAATAAAAAGAAATAGCTGATTATGATGGTGACAGGTTAAAAAAGCAGGGACATTTTGACTCATCTGCAATATCAGAAAATTTTAACCATGAAGGTGTCTTCCAAAAATGAGTCTGTGAAGAAAATTCATATGTTACATTTTATTTTAAATATATATGTATTTACTCTTTAGTGCACGTGTGAGATTTAAAAGACTGTTTAAAGACTATTTTAAAAGATTTTAGGGTCCTTCCTAGAAGTCTGCTATGAAGATAAACAGCAAGTATCTCTTGAGAGCTGTAAAAACAAGAGACAAGTTTTCATACATCCATTTTACTTTGTCTCCCACAAGGTAATTGAGCAGCATTTTGGTTTTTTTTATGCATGTTAAGAATCTTCACTGTAAGAGGTATAACCAAAGACAGCATCCTGATTTTGTGGAGGGTGTCCCTGATCATTCCAGCAAGTTGGAACTAGATGATCTTTAAGGTCCCTTCCAACCCAAACCATTCTGTGATTCTATGATTCTATTATTTTATGCTCATCTAGCAATAAGCCTATTTGATGGGAGAAACTCAATTTCTGAAGTTTCATTTGTGGGTTTTGGACATGGTATGTAAGAGATATTCTCTCTATTTTCTACCCAGAGGATATCTAGAATTAAAAATTCATATCATCATTCTGTTTGGAAGATGTCTCAGAAAGAAGTATAGTTCAACATACTGCTCAGAACAGTGGCATTATATAATTATGCTCATTTTATTGATGATTACAAATCATGCAGTCTAGTTCCCAGCATTGTTCTTATAGATGTGTTGCTTTAAAAAGTATTGTGATAATTTGTGTTATAATTAATTTGCAATTATGCAAGGTACAGCTGAAAACAAAGTTGAAAAAATAATGACTCTGGAAAAGTGAAAGCAACATTTAAATATTTCCAGTTAAAGAACTTTTGTATATCTACATCTCAGTACATAAATTTGGGACATTTCAAAATAAAGTGTAATTAAAAAGATGTATAAATAATTTAGGAGCTTGAAGACAACAGATGCTGTTCAAGTAGTGTTTCCATAGATCTGTGCACTGAAAGTGCATCACTTTAGTCTTCAGCACCAAAGAACACAGCCTGTAAAGCTCCTTTCAGGCACCAGGAGCTTCCAGCTGTCCAAGTTATGGTCTGGGCCAAAGGGGCCCAGAAAGCAGTCACAAGGTTAATGAGCTCTGTGCCAGTTATCCATGCCAGAAGATAACACATTCCTGTCAGCAAGCTAAATTATCAATGAGAACATAAAATAACAAGTGGAAAGTGTGATATCACTTTTTTTTTTTACTAAAAATAAACAAAAAAATAATCAAAACAAACTAAAATGTTTTCACTTCCATAATGAAAAATCTAAGTTTTACAATGGGTCTGAGCTTCTGTCACACTATTAAAGTGTTTGTCAAAAAGACAATGTGGAAAGGCAATTAGCAAACCCCTGATTTTTACAGGATTCATTTGCATCTCTGTCAAACCTGAATCAAAGGAATAGAATATGAACATGGCATATCTGCCTAGGAAGAAGAGCATGAGTAAGTCATAAGAAAGGAAATTACTGTTTTTCTTGAGTTTCAGGGGCTGGTCATTGTCAATTAATATGGTTTCAGTTTAGCTGTAGTTCTTGTTAAATAGAACCTTTTCTTCTGCTAACTCTCTATGGAATGTTAAAAGGACTCTCTAACAGAGTCTTGAAATCAGCTGAAAATAATGATTGCTCCTTGCTTACAAACAGCAGATTCATTTTTAAGAAAGATGAGCTGCTCCAGAGAGCATAGTAATAGCTATCACTGTCCATTTAATTTATAGAAATACTACTTTTTTTTTTTTAATAATTTTTGAATATATCAGTGATTAGCTAATGTGACCCGGTGTGTTGAGTGATTTGCAGTAGGTAGCTTTTTTGCTTTATGTCATATCTACTTGGGCAATTATCACTATCTTTAAACACAGAGTTCCATTTTTTCTAGTTTAGATGCTGAGATGATTTAACAGAGAAGGTTTCACCAATCCCATCATTTTAAATGATGTCTTCTCTATTTGAAGCCCTTCACTAATTTAGGATCTGCTCCATATTTATGTGCTCCATAAAGTCTATGGAATCGCCTCCATTTATTCTATTGAGCAGCAGATCAAAAGTGTTATAAATAATTTATTATTTTAGTTGGGTTTTTTTGAATTCTTGGTCTGATTACTGGTTCTCAGTATAGGTATAAGCTGTGTAGGAACATGTATTCCTATGGAAAGAATGGTTCTAAAAGAGCACGAAGGCTCATACATTTATCCCCGTAAATTATTCATTGAGCATAAACTTAAGCAGGAGTTGTCACCTTGATTTTCAGACAATTTAGGCCTGAATGTCACTTTTGTTGTGCCCTAAATCACAATTTTCCAAAGCCTCTCTCACTTCTCTGGAGAAATATCCACTGTCAATATCTGAAGTTTTTTTCATTCAATTCTCCTTTATATGTGTCTGTTCAAATATCTGTTTCTGGACCTCCTCTGAAGTGACAGGATCTGAAATTTATTCTCATATAAGTCCCTTAGTGATTCATAAACTCAGGGCTACCTCAGCAAAGAAGCTGTCCAGGGAGGATTTTATAAGTCACTCTTTGTCATCTGTGAGTATGCATAAGAAGAATGTAGCAGTGCTACAGTGCTCTCTTAAACACTTAGTTTTCAAATCCCTTGAAAATAAAGGGATTTTTCATCTGATTTCAAATTCTTTGAATTGGGTCTCTCAAATGGAAGATTCACTGAGAAAAATTCCTCGAGAGTCTTTATTTGGGTGTGTCTCTACTACTTGAAAATGGGATAGAGGCACAATTTACACTTGGTGTACACTGATGAACCATCCAATCAACATTCAAGGAATGAAATGCACAAAATCTGCTGAGCTTACTTCTTTTCATCCAGGACAGTATTGATATTTCCCAATAACTTACAGGAAATTATTCAGGTATTTGCATTCTAAGTCCATACATTTTATGTCAGAATGGAGTCACTTGAAACTCTCTTCTGAAGAGCAGTTTCATTCAGACTTCGACTTAAGAGAACTATTTTAAATTACTTCTTGTCAGAAGAATCCTTAGGTAAATCCCTTTCTTCCTCATGCTTCACTGGGCTTACCTACATATGAATAGTATAGGGATCAATTACTAAACATTGCCAATAAATGTGTATAAATGAACCAGATATAGAAATGAGACTGAATCCTCTATGAGCTATTCCTCACTGCTGCCATTTTGTTTAAACCTTCCTCTCTCTGTCCCTCTTTGTTTAATGAAAGTTATTAGAATGGTGTGTTCATGCAAACTCAGAGCTTTCAGAAAATCAGTCTGTTTGGTTTCCTTTAGGCAACTTATGCATTTTATTCAGGTCTTTTTAATACTGTCATTTAACTTTTTATTATTAGATGATAATTAGCAGAATATCAAAATCAGAATTAACATAGATGGCATCATACATGATCTGTTCTCTTTATGTGCTGCTAAACTAAAATATTTTCCCAGCACTTTGGTGAGTATCCCTATTCTTCATTAAATAAATCTATGTATTAAGATGAAGGATAAAAGGTATTAAATATTAACTGACCTTACAATGCAGTAGGTAATTAAACAATTTTGTAGCTGAAATCTTGAAATATTCTTTTAAATGTATGAAGTTCACTAGTATTTAGCAAGATTAAAGAAAGCAAATATGAGTATTTAATTCAATTTATCCATTGACCTATTCTTTAAATCCCTATTTAATTTTCTTTTCTCCATGGAATTGCTGGCATTGGTTCTGTTAAGAATAGAGATGGCTCTCCAGAGCATTTTTCAGATAAATAGACAACCACTGATTTAAATATTGGACATGGATCATCTCTTACTTCCAAAACAGTACTTGCACAGACATCTCATAAGTGTTTCACTTAAGAGGATTGTATATTTTTATACCTAAAAACAAAAGCAAAATCTTGGATGTATGGCAGGAATTACTCTGTCTTATTTGCCCCCTAAATACTACAAGTGAGAATTTTATTTGATGTATGAATACTAAGATAGAGATCAGCCTTCCTCTAAATAGGAATGGATTTCTCTATCTGAACCTAAAAACTTTCAAAAGTATTAAGTGGACTTTCATCATGTTATCCAAAATTAATTCTCAGGGACTGAACTGTCATTTTACTGTCTTGTATTCTCAATCTGGACAAATTTTATTCTTATTACATCCAAGTACTTACGCCAATCTGAGTATATTCTACATTTTTTTACAACTCATATAAAGAAATGAAAGAGAAATTAGTCTTTTGGAAATCACTGAATTGTCACATAAACCTAAATTCATTTTCTATCTTGTGTCAGTGGAGAAAGGACAGGAGCAAAATCCTGTAATATTTCTGCCGTGTGGCTAGGAAAAACTCTTGAGAACTGAGGAAAGATTAAGGATAATTTTGGATACAAATAACAGTTAAACTTCTGGTGCAGTTAAATACAGAGAAGATGAGCATTACATATCTCTTCACAGTACAGGGAAGTCAACATAAATCTTGTCACTATCTTCAGCTGGCTTTGGAAGACCAACATGCAAACCACATGTTTATGTGACAGAAATTAACCAATAGTTCAGTCAGTCTGACCCAGCCACTCATAGAATATCCAGAAGAGTAGTGTCACCTTTTTCAATTTATTTTTTAACAAGGAGTAATATATTATTGATTATTTAGATTATTGTTGAATAAAATTACTCCCAAATTTGTTTCTTTTTGCCTTCCTTTGAAAAAATCTGTATTTCTCAAGTGGATAATAAGAAGGCAGGTGCACAGTCTGCTTCTATGTATTTTGCAATTACTGAATTGATTTTTATAAAGAGCTCATTTTGGAGCAACTGTGCATCAGTTTTGAAACGTACAGTATTTATCAGAGCTTATTTTTATACATTTCAAGAGACCTGAGTGTCTCATAAAGGGACTTTTTCACTATAATCTTCTCCATAAGTTTTGTAGCTGTATCAATGAGCTATTAAATGAGATATGGAACAGGCTTCATCTGCTTTGAATCCGTGAAAGGCTTGGTGGCTTTTATTTCTCTTCTCTGGAGCCCATGTAGACAGGCTGTTGTAGACACACACCTGACCTCATTCCAGATATGTTTTTGCTAAGTTGCTTTATTCAGTGACAAGGGTCAGGAAGAAATGCTGATACTTTTCTCAATGTTAATTCCATTTTAAAAGCCTCAGCTATTCCTTGTTTATTCCTGAGGTCTGGCTGGGAGCTGAATGTTAGTCTGATACAGTTGTCCAGGAATAGATACAGAAAATAGATATAAAAATCTCTCTGATTGGCTCAATAGCTGATGTAGACCAAGATATTCAGCAAATTGCTATGCAAATCCATTTAATTTTCGTAATTTACTTTTAAGATGGGGACTAGTGGAGCAATAGAGACTGAGTTATTGACAC
This sequence comes from Campylorhamphus procurvoides, assembly GCA_013396655.1. NCBI lineage: Eukaryota > Metazoa > Chordata > Aves > Passeriformes > Dendrocolaptidae > Campylorhamphus > Campylorhamphus procurvoides. Next base: position 127,860 of record WBMV01000952.1, on the reverse strand, counting down.
AATGACTTTGTGGACTTTCTTAGGGGATCACATGTCTTGCAGGGGGATGTAGAGACTGAACTGGGCAAACATCAGTGCTCATGGAATTTAATGAGAATAAATGCCAGATTCTTCACATGGGACAGAGTAATGCTGGCCACGGATATAATCTGGGGGAGGAGTGGCCAGGAGAAAGGGAACTTGGGATGCTGGATGACAACAGGCTTAGCATGCCCTGGCAGCCAAGAGGACAAACAGAGACTGAAATAAATTGAAAGTACTGTTCTATTAAACAGTAATCTAATATTACTCAAACAGAGAAAGAACATCTTCAGATACAGGCTGATTTTCCAATACAGGTCATCTAATAGAAACCTGAATCAATATGACCTATTTTACTGGCATGGCTAAGGATATTCCTTTTATAGAGGCTCTCATATACATGTATGACATCATACATGCTTTTGAAAATCCCCTTACTAAGTATCCAGTTATATCTAAACATATCTTCCTGCACAAGTCTGTCAAAGTCTGTGGAATTTTAGTGGGATGTTGCTTGTAATAACCACAGGACCAGATAGGGGGGAGCGGAGTTGACCTGTAGTGTCACAGGTGGAACTGCCAAGCCCTTGATCATACACAAAACAAATGTAAAGGTAATTTTTCAAAAAATGTATCTCAGAAGACTTATAGAGACTTTGGTGCTTTTGAATTAAAAACGCAATCACCTCTGCACATACACATGAAAAAAAATGCGGCAGTATTAATTCTCAGAAAGAATTAGAGCTGTAGTGTGAGGCAAATGGTGTGAGGCGAAAAGGTATGAGGCAAAAGAATGTAAGAAGAGATGTCTTATATCACAGTGGCAGATTTTGAAATGTAAAGAGAAAATACCTATGCTTTGCACAATAGGAAATAAAAAGACTTAATGAATCTACTTAACCTGAATGTGTTGACGCAGAGAGAAGCACCAACAAAGAAAAGAAGTAAAGAGAGCCTAGACACAAACAAGGGCATGATTTGGGCTCCCTCGCCTCAGTCACTCACCTCCTATTCAGCTCTGTCACATCTGCACTGGCTATTTACCCATATTGCATCAGATGACTCCACCACTTATTTTGGGGAAAGTAATTTCTTCAACCCAATTACTGTCGTCAGGCACTAGATAGTTTAAATTACATATCATCTGTCTCTCATGCAAAGTTCTCACTTCATTTGTCTCTTTGATTGTTTTAGATGCCACTTTGTCTTACAGGAGATAACATGAAAAGCATCAGAGAGCATTTATCAAATATCACATTTTCTAGGTCTGATGATGTGCAAATTGGACTCCCATTTTGAAAGAGGAAAGGTAATCTCAAGGATAAGACTCTGTCTTATGACTTGAGAGCTCTGTATTCTTCTCTTGGACCTGGCTGACTTTTTTAGTTTTCATTTCAGATTCTCCTAAGTATCGAGAGTCATAACACTATCCCAATTCTTTTAGTTGGAAACTGGTTAAAAAGCTGGATCGCAACTGGAAGTTGAGACAGAAGTACACATTACAGGGTCATTATGCTTGTGGAAGATAGATGAGTAGGTATTATGATAAATAAAGGTACAGCAACGTCAAGACATGATGGAATTTATTTATCTAGGTAGGATAAGCATTTTAAAATGGGAAATTTCCTTAAAAAGAAAATTGTTGTTGTTGATATAGATCTATACATATTTCTAGAAATTTAATACATAGTAATAAGTGGTACTTAGCATCAAGGCAGAAATAAATTTATTTGCACGATGAAACCCATTATCTTTATTCTTGTGTGACAGAATGGAGACACACAATTGTGCTTGCTCTCACCACAGAAATGCCAGAATTTCTATTATCTGTAAGTTTTCTGCTCTCTAGGGGAATTAATTGTCTTGAACCCAAAAGGAAAGACATATCATAAGCTACAAAGTATTTGTTGTCTTGGGATGAATTTTTCATGCCTTTGGATCACTGACCGTGATGAATCAAGTGGTGCAGAACAAGAGATCAATCAAGAACAAGTGCCAGTGAAAGTGAGAAGCACAGCAGACAAACTGATATCGATGTCAGAAGATATGTCTGCTCCACAAAGTACTGACTCATCTTTCACCAAACTCTAAATGTGGTGATACCATTTTGAAACTGTTGACTGAACTTGCATCAGTGAAACTATGAATATCAACTATTCAGTAAGAATTATCTGCCTGAATGCCAGCAAAGCAAAGCAAACCAAAGCCTTGCAACTTTTCAGCTGCCTTCAATCCTGCATTTCTGGAAAACTTAGCTACTGTATGATTAAAAATATTCCTTATAGAGATGTAATGTGTGCTTCTTCCTTAGGAGCTTCTTAAAGGCATTTGCAGTAACATACATTTGGTAAATTATCTACCAAAATCTAAGGTTCCTGCTGCAGACAAAATTAACACACTCTAAATAATAATTCACAGCTTTGCCAGGTGTAGAAGATAAATTGTTTCAGTTGAAAAAATGGATGAAAAGAAGATTGCAGGACACCAAATGTTTACTCTTTGCCTCACTGAAAATATAGACATATATATATATATATATATACACATATAAATCATAAACTTTAGCTTGCTTTAATAAAAAATGAAATGTCACTGGAAGCTTCACCTTCGGGTATGTTGAAGGTTTAGGGAACTCTGAAGTTAAATTCATTGTCCTTCAGGAGCTAAAAAAGCTCAGCTTTTTACAGTGGGGGCTGAAAAAGTCTCATATTCTAAATGAATTAAAGTCTGAGGAACACCCACACCACACTGTCCAGCACATTATACATTTTTAATTAGGGATATGATTATCACCAAAATTATAGATGGTTTTAATAGAGTAAAAATATGTTAGAAAAAAACTCCTTGAGTGAAGTCATCATATACTTTATATACAAATAAGAGGAAATACTGATAAATTCTACAATAGAAACTGCTACTGAATGCTACAATTCATTACTTTCAAAAACTCCTCACACCAATTATATCAATCACTTTTACCCACATCTGAGTTTTTGGCTACTGCCACCTACCCTTTGATGACTTCATCCCAGTTGCTTACTCATCCAGGTTCCTCTCAAAAAATGGAAAGTATTAAATATCTAATAGTGTGCACCTCACTCCATGAACTCCAGAGAATGACTACACATCTAAACTCAGATAATGTTTTCAGCATTAGTTATCCAGGCTAGTTAACAGGTATTTGTCCCCAAGGAGTTTCCTGAATGCTTTTTTCTGTCAAATCCCAGAACTGCCTGAATTTCGAACACCTAGTTAGGTGTGTCACATCTAAGACTATCAAGGTTTGAAACAAGCTATTGTTTGTCTCCTGGAGTTTTAGTTTGGGAGCTTATCTTAGGGAAGAGGAATAATGCTGGGCCCTGCCCAAAACATGGACAACAAAAAGCTGCTTGTGCCTCCACATTTGTTCAATAATCCAGTAATTGCAGCAAAAGAAATATTATCATAAAATCACAGAATATTTTGAGTTAGAAATCCCCAACCCCCTGCCATGGGCAGGGACACCTTCCACTATCCCAGGTTGCTCCAAGGCTCGTCCAACCTGGCCTTGGACACTTCCAGAAATGGGGCAGCCACAGCTTTTCTGGGCAACCAGTGCCAGGGAAGAATTTCTTCCTAAAATCCAATCTAAACCTGTGCACAGTATTCACAGCTTCTGTTCCATTTGCATAAATAAACATTGGTTTTACTGATTAATTAGTTTACCAAAATGCGTTATAGAATGACATATAGAATACTTTGAGTCATTGTGTTTAGTTGTAACAACTTTACAGAATTTATCTTTGTGTTTATCACGTCTACCTTTACTTTTCTGTAGCCCAGAAATATTAATCCTATTAGTTATTCTCTTCCACAATGTATCAAACACAGAATAATCCTAATGTTCACTGTCCTTCAAATTCTTTTATGAATTGTTTTACAGTATTACCTGGACAAAATACTATTTCATAACTCTGCCCAAACCTGCAGAAATTACAGGAGCAATTCCTGCATTTTCCCCTCTCTCTGCTCCATCCCACTTAACCATGCACTGCTTTAACCATTTTAATACAGGTATTTCAGTGGGTAGGGAAGAAAAGAGGGGTCAAGGCATTCTATGGTAATTTCAAAGAGACAGTCAGGAATAAATAAAGACTTCTTTCCTTGGCTGCACAATATTCGCTGCTTCCCTCCCCTCCCCACCTACTCCAGAGTGAGTGACTTCCCCATTAAGATGCATTCCTTTGACTGGAACACTCAGTATACAAAAGGAAAAAAAAGGAAAAAAAAAAACAACCCAGCTGTATTTTTTCTGCTCTACTGCTAAGGTCAAACTACCAGTTTTCTTTGTGATACGTGAGGCAGCACAGAACACAAATTGCATTTCCACTCTCTTCAGTTCTTCTTTTAAATGCCACAATACTGACAGTAATCACTGAGCTGAACAGATATGACACAGAAGACACTGACAGAACAAATAAGGCTCATCCTATCTTGGTTTTCCAGTAAGATAACAAATACGTGTTTGGTTGTCAGTTTAGCTAGAGATGGTTCTGAAGATAGGTAAGTTTTGAAGACTGTGCCATCACGGAAAATGCATCATATGTTAAACATCCTGAGATTAATATAAATATAAAATAAAAAAAAAAAGGAACAGAAAAACTATTTCACGATACTTTACCAATCCAAGCCTTTCAACACTTCCATATTCCTGGTAAAACATTTTATTAGCAGAAAATAAATTTTTATGAGAAAGATAAAAATAGTTTAGAAAGATAGCATGGTCTCCACACACTTTACTAACATAAACAGGTGGTATTTTACATTTCCCATATCCCTCATAACTTCTACCATATGCTTAAAGGGAGAGCCTGCAAGAAAAACAAGAGATAAAAGGGGAGGGAAGGAATTAGAACTCAGAGGCAAGTAACCCTATCACCAACCTCTTAATGATTTTTAGCAGCTTGTTATGCTTTAAACCTGAAAAGAATTATTCATGGTATTTGTCTATGGCATTGAACTTTGACTGTGAGCCAGGCAAACATTTGATTCCCTCAGGAACTTTCATCACAATACAAACTGGTATTCTGTCTACGTAGGTCATTTCCTGAGTAATTGTGTCTACTACAGCCTATCTCATCTATTTCCAATCCACATCCTGGTTTTTGTTGTGACTAAATTAACATTAGTGGTGCCAAAGATATTCCCAAGAGTTCCAACCTTGTAAAGTATTCACTGCCTACAATTTTTATCAATTTCATTTGCGGTACTCAGACTCAGAAAGGGAACAGCTAGCAATTTATCAGAATAAAAAATTTAATTTCTGTATTTTTTTTTGCTGCTTATAGCCAACCAGAAAGACGTCTTATTCACAAGGTTAAAAATATATTTGAATTACACTACTCTAAAGTATCCCAACACACAAAACTGTTTAAATATTACTTGAAACTTAAAATACTAATACTCATCCAGCACGTACAGCGATGCTTTTGAAACATATGATGCAGCTTTGCAAAACAGTTTGATTCATAGTTATTTTTAGGCAAATGAAATTGAGGAATAAAGGTTTTCAATCACCAAATAATCCTATTCTTTAAATATGCTGTCACTGTCAATCAGCAGAAGTGGTTATCTCACTGGGTTTTGCACAGCTTTCCATAAATCCTTTAAATAACACATGGGCACTAACAACTGTTTTCCTTAAATTGTGAAAATGCTTTTACACTTTACTTTGCACTGAAATAAATCTCACATGAGCATGTTTCAATGAAAAGTGTATTTAAATCTGTTTATAGTCACTGGCATTTTGTTTTGATTTTTCCTCCTACCACCACTTGTTCAAATGTTATTATAGCGAGGTACTGTTTTGTTAATATTGTAATGAGCAGTAAAAGCTGGGGAATGAGAGCAGAGGTAACAGCTGGGTCACAAAGAGTAAGAGAAAACATGTATAAATGTATGTGTGTGTGTATATATATATATATGCATATATATTTGTTTTGCATCTTGTCATTTTTTTCCCAGATTGAGGGAAAACAGAACTTACTTTTACTTCCTGGTACTGAGTGAGAGATATCTCCAGCAGCACTGTGACTCATTATTTTGTTTAAGATTCTTATGTGTGGTTGAATGTGGTTCTTCAAAGAACACAGAGGAGTCTGACAAATGCTGGGCCTCCCACTGATTTCACTATGTGTATGGTATTGCTAAGGCTGGGGCCCACAGACTCCTCTCCATCCTGGATGGTTGTCAGAATGCCACACTGGAGAAGCATCACTTTGCCTAGCACCCCATAAATTTATATTAATGTTAGACTTACACAGCCTCCTTCATGGCTGAGGAAAGCAAAAAAGGGCTGCGACAAGAAGATTTAAAGTCATAGCATCAAAGAAAAATTAAGTTTTGAAAGGACCTCTCAGATCAAGTCCCTACATTAACCCAGCACTGTCAGGTTCACCACTAAACTGTGTCCCTAAGCTCCACATGCCCAGGTATTTTGAATACTGCCAGGGATGATGAAGCCACCACTGCCCTGGACAGCCCTTCTTAATGCCTGACTATCCTTTGAAGAAATCTTTCCTAATATTCAAGCTAAACCTCCCCTAATGCAACTTGATGCCATTTCCTCTTGCACGTTTGCTTGTTACCTTTGAGAAGAGATTTCCTAAAACTTTGTGCTGCTGCCTATCCCGCTTCTTATTCTAGAAAGCCAGTGAGTGAGAAATACGGGATAAGAACTCAGAAAGTTAGAAGAAAGATTCCCTAACATGACCTCTATGGACATTTTAACCACCAGGACCTTCAGAAGATGTTGGGATACGACTATGGACTATTAACATGTATTGACCACCGTCAGTGGTCCACCCTGGCCTCCAATCGGGACAAAAGGAGACACACCATCCATAATGCTGCTGCCTCCTTTGAAATTACAGGCAGAATCAGCCTGGAGGAAAAAAGGCAACGCAGGAAGAACTGTGCCTTGCCAGTAGCGCCGATGGAGACTTTCTGCTGTGCCTTTTGCAACTGGACTTGCCTATCTCGCATTGGCCTTTTTGACCACCAGCATGCTTGTAGCAAGCGTGGGTAGAGCCCTTGTAAATCTTCGTTTGCGAAGCTTAGCCATGATTAACATGTATTAGGATAATGACAATGAAAAGGCAGCATCTGAAATCAGTGCTCCTTGAAGTACAAGTTACTGCCCTTTCCTTCTGTCTACTTTCTTATCATTGTTTTACTGATCTCTGCCTAGTTTCTATTTTCTCAATCTTTTTCCTATGTCTGTATTTTTTTTTTTTCTATTTTCCTGTTCTTAGTTGTTCACCTCTGCTACATTCCCCCTTCCCACTGCTTGGTTTATTTCTTTTGTAGCTTCTGTTTTGCTATTTTCCTAACCCCCTCCCTACCCTCAAATATCACAGCCCGTTGTCAGTTTGAGAATGTTACCTAAAAAAGTTGAATGTTATGTGATGTACTCCTTCTTACATCAGACATTTAATAACTTGCAAATATCTTGGGAAAGATTTGAAAAATGGGTCTTTTGACTTCCAATTTTATAACAGACCAGTAAACAGAGCACCCACTGAGAGAGACACTCTGATGTAAATTCACATTTTTCACAGACACTGGGAAATCCTTTCAAACTGCTGTAACTGAAAGAAAGGCACAGGTTTCTTGAGCTCATGAGGGCACTATGGATTACTGCAATAGACATTTTTATCCTCTCCCCTACTCCCAGGAGAGAAATAAAGTTTTTCTAGAAATAGAAAGAGAACTCATGAGACACAAGAACACATCCTTTGGCCGTACCCAGGGTCAGATACCGCACAAAGCAGAGATCTGGCATATTGTGTGTGACTGGTCAGATGACCATGTCACCAGGCAACCCAAGGAATATTATTCTCTGTGGAGAACGTATCTAATAATTACTTTTTAATCAAATTGAGGAAAGAACATAATTTCTATTTAAGAAAGTCCAGACAAATTTTACAGAATGGGAAATTTTATAGCCCGCCAGGCATTCTGCATGACTTAAGAAGATGCTTATTTGAAACAACAGACAATTTAACAATAATTTGTTTTGGTTTTGAACATTTTAGATAAAAATCTGAAACAACAGCACACACTTTACAAGCTGCTAAAGAGGCATTTTTGCAAAGACATTGCAGATCCTGTTCAACAGGGGAAAATTCAGTATAATATAAGCTGTTATGCAGGTAGTAGGCTAATAAAGTTACTAAAGGAATCACAGGATCTGACAGAAAACATGAATTTCAGCTAAGGTTCCTTTATTTTCAACACATAAAAATGGACAAGAATTACAGAATTGCATTAGCACCTCAACAAGATTTCAAGGAAAGGAATTTCACAATAGCTCTTCTCAAACTGAAGTCAGTGTAATCTAAAGAAGAACTACCATGCACCAGTCTCTCAGCTGATTGCAGTTTTTACTTTGCAAAAGCTTATGAAATTTATTTTTAAAACTTACAACCATTTCTGAGCCCTTCTTTAGGTCCCCTGAAGTAACCAGTTTAGCTCTTGGGTTTTATCCAAATGAAAAGATAAAAACACTGAATACAACAGGCAACTGAGTTAAAACATACCTCTTTTCGAGGCCAAATACATCACAGTCCAAATTGGCAACTCCTGAGACATTCTTTTATATACACATTCACATACTTTTCTGTTGAATATTCCTCACTCAATCTGAAACAAAGGGATTTTAGCCAGCGTCTCCAATGGTATCTGGTTAGTGGGTGGGTAACAAATTAGCAAATCACCAGAGCTTGCAGCAAAGGGGCTTTCCCCTCTGAAATGGGACCCTGCACAGTGTTCTGGTGACATCCAATATCTGTCACTGGAGCTGTGGGAGCATGATGAAACTTCTAGCACCTAGGAAAGAAAATTAGACAGGCTTGCAGCCATAAAGGGAGGCTAATTAAAGTCAATGAACAAATTAAAAGTGGAAAAGGATTACCAGAGGAATGGAATTAAATAAAATGGAAAGTATGGAAAGAAAAGACATGAAAGCAGCAACAGAAGGAAAAAAACCAAACCTTTTCTTTATTGTGATTTCAAGAGTGTCCCTAATGGAATAAATCTCATCCAAATTCTAGCAGATAGCATGTGCCAAAAGTGCTGCAGATGGCTCAGCTCAGCAGCAGGGATGGCTTGGAAGGCAAATGGTTCCTGTGGCTGCCTCAACAGATTGTTTACAGCAAAGATACCGACAGTGTCCAGTCATTGTCATGAAACAGTGCTTGTTCCCTTGTTTGAAACTTCAATCTGGGCATTTCAAATGGCAGATTTGTGTGTTGAAACCAGAAGAGTCCTTGATAGTTAAATTCCTGTTGTTGAGGAGTAGCCCAGAAGGTTTTCTGTGTCTGTATAGCAAGCAGGATGAATGGGGAAAGCTGAGCAGGACATAACTCACTGAAATCTTCACTAAGTGACGCCCTCTTTTAATAAATCACACCATGAAAAGCAGATTAATTAACATAATCTTCTGTGAATTCTAATAATGTAGAATCATAGAATAGCCTGATTTGGAAGACATCCACAAGGATCACAGAGTTGAACTCCTCATCCTGCACAGGACAACCCCAACAATCCCACCTTTTCCTGATACCCACCCTAAATGTTCCCTGTCACAACTCCATGACATTCACTTGATCCTTTCCATAATTTTTCACATAGAACAGGTGTAGATGAAAACTCCAAAACATCCACTTTCCATCCACAGAAAAGTGAACAGTTTTTTTTTGCAAGAGGTGAGCTAACAGGTCTGCTTACATTCCATCTGCATCACTACCGAACACACACAAGGTGTGGCCAGTTCTTCAAGGGTACTACCTCAGCATGTTTCCAGTTCTACAGGAGCCTTTATATCTGTTTTAGCTCTGTGTGAGGCAACATAAGTGACTTTTTTTTCCAAACACAACAAACAAATCCAGTCTTGAGGTCAACATAAGGGTCTCTGTTCAGCAGATGGAACACAAAGAAAACTGTTGGCTACCTACATTAGTAAGGCCATATCAGTCAAAATCCCTGATGACTTTTACCACATCTCATAATTTTAAGGATAAAAATATTCCTTCTTTTCTATAAGAACATTTGAAGTCTGCTTTCTGCATTCAGGTATATTTGCTCCTTAGCGTTCAGTCTCTATATAATGTATTCTGTCTTAAGTTACCATAAACCAAATAGATTAATACAACTTTCCCCAACCTATTCCTTTCAAAGGCCATTCCACAATCTGCTCCACCTTGCTTTTAAGCAAGTCATTAAGGACATATGCCACTCTTATTCACCCAAAGAAGACAAGGCCTGAAGGTTTCATACACTGCTAATTATACATGTTGTAATTGCAATTTTTCCACTTAACTTGTTACTCTCCATTAAGCAATTCTGGTTCCTTTCTTTCTCAAATTTTGAAAAACATGTCTACTTTTCTTGATATCTATTACTTTCAAATATCATGAATTCTCCATGCCCTGTTCCAAAGTGGCATGGGCAGTGACCAGCTCACTTTTTAGCCTTATCTAAGTGGGTATTCATCACCTGGATGTTTTGATGGGAGAACCTGGGTAGATCAACCAATTCACATTACAGTTTCATCCAGTCCCACTTATATTAAATCACTGTATGCATATGCAAGTTGCATAATAAAGATTCATGGACTATTGTCCAACAGAGCTATTTGAATATAGTCATAGTCATTTGTCATAGTAAATCATATTGTGTCACCACTGTTATCATCTTGGTTGGTCTTCTTTGAACTCTGTCCATTTGTCAGACAGCTCTTAGAACTGAAGAAACCAGAACTCTGGACAGCTTTCTCTGTAGCAAATTGGTATCTAACATGCAGAAACCCTCCTGTTAAATACAGAAGGCATAATTGAATCCTCCACTCCTCCAGACACTAAATTATGTAAACTGGAAAAATAATGAGAACATCTTTAACTCATTTCCCTGAGGCAAATAATTCTGCCCACAAGGTATGCCCATAGTCAAGAAAACTGATGAATAAGGAATGTGCTTAATCCTTTCAAGTGGACAATGTAGGTACTAAAGATTAATGAAGAATATCAGAAAGGAATACAGAATTATTTGAATCCTCAGCTTCAATGGTTCAAAATAAGATAACACATGGAAATATAGAATTTAGGTCACCACTACAGATGTGATTGCACAGGTGACTGCCCTGGGGGAAAGAGCAAGTAACTTCAGGGTTACTAAAAATACTTCTCTGTATGTGACTTCTGTGAACTACACCTGAACAAAGGAATTCACTATTTTCAGAGAAACAAAAAATAACTGTCCAGAGGAAACTAGTAGGCAATTTTGCTTCTAGTAAGACCACAAATATAATAGCATGTGAATTTTCGGAATTCATTTTCAGAAAACTATGTGGAAATATTAGGGCAGTCAAATTAAGGATACAAAACACTCTATCAAGAAAATAAGGTTCTACAAGTGAAGTTGCAGATGCTCAGTGTATTGAACTGAAAGAAGATCAAGGTGTGAACTAATCATTGTACACAGGTATTAACAGATAGGAAAATAAGAGAGTACAGATTATTTTAAAAGCGTTAACATAAAGATAAGGTAAAATGTCTAGAAGCTGGAATTACAGAAAATCAATCTTGAAGCAAATTCAATAACCTGTCTGTGAAGGTAACTAAAATATATCAGCAGGTTTTTTTAACAAAGACCACAAATACTCCAGAACTTTGCATGTATAAATTCTTCCGTACTTAATCTGGTTTATGGGAAAACTGGAAGTTGCCCTTACCCGAGGTTCTCTGACATTGGTAGGCCTTCTCTACAGTGTGTTTGTTTGCTTTTTCAAGGAGAAAATGCAACTTACACCACCATAATTTTGTATATAACATTTGTAATTCTGCATTAGAACTGCCATTGCACTTCAGTTTACAGAATCCCAGACACAACAAATATAAATGGTGGCTTACAATGTTCACTTGGAATTTCTTCTCCATGGATAAATAATTTTCAAGAAGTATTACCATGCCTTTCAGTCTGTACCACTGTCAGTATTCTGCTATGTCCTCTCTTTCCCAGCCTCATCCTGTCACTTCTATATCAGGAAACAGCCAATTACAGGGTACAGTCAGTACTATGAAGTGACCAAGGGAATTTATATGTCATAATTTATATGCCATTTTGACTGGTCAATACTGTTATGCATTCAGAACTGTTACCAAACAAGGAAGTTTTCCTATGGTCAGAGAACAGATATCCTTTCATAACTTTCTGGTTTGTTTTGTTTTAATTTTGAATGAGTATAATCATTTCCCTGAAATTCCCAAGGAATTAAAAATCTGAATTACATTTTTTTTTTAACCCAGACAGGGAATGACGAACAAACCATTCTTTTCAGAAGCATGCAGGTATGTGTCTTGGTTACTTATTTATCTTAATTTCTTTTCCAATTAAAGATTGACATTTTTGCAGATAGCGGAGAAGGAGAACCAAATTGAGACACCAAAAATATATTCATTTTGAGAGGGGAAAACAGCGACCTGGTTTGCCTTTACTGCAATCCACAGCATGCCCAAGCACTTGAAAGGGAACGTTTTTCACCTGGCCTCAGACTGAGCAGTAACTTAATCCTACACGTTCATCCTGGCAACTGGCTTGCCTCAGGAGATGATAGTGCAGTCTGAAAAAGATCATATACTAATTTATCTCCAGAGAGTTAACAAACAGCTGGAGTGGGACAGTTCTGCAGTACACACTCCATGGAGCTACCTCTGCTTCCTGGGGCTTTTCTTATGGAGAAATTACGCTTGAAATTAACAGGCACAGAATTTGATTTATTTAGACAAAATAAGAAGTAAAACTGAAAAATAGAGGGGCAGATGATCACATAAATAAAAGAAAATTGCAGATTTAATCTAATTCCCTGTACTGAAATTCCTGCATCACAGAAACCCATCATTTTCATGCATTTTGAAACTTATTTGTACACATAACCTTGAAATTAATTGGAGGAGTCACCCAAAACTGTAGATACCATTTTTATGAACCACTGAGAAAAGAAAAAATAAAAGAAAATTCAAGGAAATCCATCGGTAATAATTTTTCATTAGACAGAGTCTTCTTATTTTGTTTGGTTGCACAGGTACACCACTTTGTTCATTTTGTTAGTCACTCTGCAACCCGCAGGTTAATCATCGATAATGTTTTGCAGAATATGCTGCAGTCAATTATTGTTATTAGTGTAATTGGTTTGCTAAATATAAGCCAGGAATAGATGGTCTCAGGATGAAAAGGCTTTTTGGTGTATGCTTTTTGTAACACTGAAAACCAGAGAGAAACCCAGAGATCTGAGCTGCATCAGGCAAGGACCATGAGAGTATCTCAATCACTGACCTCTGAAGGTATTTGTAAACAAAATGGGTTTCAAAATCACTGAGATTCTTAGAGTTTTAGTCCTATGTCAAGCAACCTGTGTCAGGTTAAATGGTACTGAGGTGGTCTGAGAAAACCAAGTACCAAATTCTCCTTTTAAATTGAAATTTACTTCTAATTAGAAAGATGGAATTTGATATAGACCATAATTATATGAGGGTCAGTAGAAAATTCATTTTACTGTATTTGACTTTAATTTCATTTTCAGTTTAGTTCCTGGATCTAGCTTAATCTTGATCTGAACTTGAATCAGACTGTACTTGATGCTTTTGATGACAGGCACAACCTACACAAAGTAATAAATTAACATGTTGCTCAGAAAACAAAACAATTTTGTTTTCAGGAGACTTAGAATGGGTAGTTTTCTCTAGGGCATCTATAACCCATAATTACAGTACAGAAATCAACTCGTATGAAAATTTGCCTTGGGCTTTGTGCTTTTTAATCAAACATGACTATTACCTTTTTCTTCTGAACTCTGGGTTTGGGGTGGGGTTTTTTTGTCCTATGAAACAGTGGCACTGATTTTGAAAAGTGAGGACCCTTAAGTAAAGGTTCTTAAACCATTTGCAGTTTGCACATCATTACTCTGGATGTGATGGGCATCCAACTTGGATATACTTCTTTTTACCAATTCCTCTGAAATTTGTACCACACTGAATAGCTCAAATAACAGGACACTGACTGTCCTCCTGGACTGCCCATCACCTTGGAGCAGACAACTGAAGACACAAGCCTGATAATCAAAAGTAAATATTCTATAAACATCAATGCCAAAGAACATACATTGTTGATCTCCCCTTCCTAACTCCTCCCTGTGCACAAATACAACCACCACTCTCAGCCTCTCCCAGCGAGCATGCAGTTTTCAGTGCAAAGACATCCATACATACAGGATGAAGTGGCACAGTAAGAGACCAGAAGAGGGTGAAAAACAGCAGATCAGAATGCTCAAGGGATCTCTAGAAGTGAACTACATTCAGGGTAAAAAAGAAATCTAACATTTCTGTGCCTTGGTTCCTATGGACTATTCATGCAAAACCTGAATTATTCAACACTGAATGTATTGTGGAGAGGAAAGTCTTTCATGCGAAACAGGTTTCCCACTCAGTAACTTAACCCCAGCTGTTACGGTTTTCATCATGACTTAAAAGAAAAGTAAGAGGGGAGAAAAAGTAATAAATAAATAAATAAATAAATCAGGATATTACCGATATCTCAAAGCATATATATCACTTATTCATCAAAATTGGAAATTGACTTTATCTTTTTAATTTTTCTTTATTCTACTCTGATGGACTGTTTTGGTTAAATTCAGTATGTCTTGGACAGAATAAATCTAGGTCACTAGGGCAAAGCAGAGCTCATCTTGTAGAATAAAAAAGTAGTTATTTAGGCCTTTTTCTTCTTGTAATCCAGTGTAAATTAATCCTGTTTATACAACAGTCAGAATGAATTAATGATTTATGGAATTGCATCAATTTTTCCTTATCCCTTTCAGAATTCTATCACTTGGACTCTTTCTCAGGATTCTACTGAAATAGTTCATTCCCATTCCACATCAGGACATCCTAGCCTGTAAATGTTGAACTGCCCACCACTTTTCTTATAAACTCTTAAAAATGCTCAGTTGCTGTTTTGGTTTGGGTTTTTTTCACCCAGAAGTTTCACTTTTTCATTAGTTTCAAATTTTTCATTAATCTCAAAGTATAGTCACAACTATTTGCTCAGTCTTATCTTTATTTCTTAGGACATGCAGACATGCAATTCTAGTTGTTAATTATGTGGTTCTCAGCTTTGAAGATATATATTACTTTGTGCAATTCACAGATTTGAAAGCTTTATTCTCATGAAATTAACAGCTAATGTTTTTTGACCAAGGAGATTTGAATAAACTAAATTTGTGATTTAAACTCTGATCTAAGAATAGAACTCTGAAATTTCCTCAATGTACTTATAAAGTTTGGCTGTTATGATTGAGTCATACTATAAATTTGGTGTGGTTTGTAACATCTTTTGGTGGGGAAGTTTTCAAAATTACATTGTTCTTACAAACATATGTTTGGGGAGGAAAAAATTGCTGCCATCTTTTGGATGCACTCAGGAAAAAAGGGAAAAAGGGAAAACAACAACAACAACAAAAAAGTGACATTTTACTGAAAGTTCCAGCTGACACATCCTGGATACCTGCTTTACCGTGGAAAAGATAATTTGAAATTGCACAAATTTACTCTGAGATAAGCAATATTTTCTTCTTTCCCATTTTATGTGGTGATTATAGCATAACATCTCTGCAAGAATTGTTTGCTTGGTTAAGCAATACTGATGGGAAATAGCTTTTACTGAAAGAAGTGTCACTGAAGCTGAAGCCAAACATAACAAGAATGAAGACATTATGGCTAGAGAGAGAAAATTACATCCGCTCCCAATATTTAATTTTTTGCACCTAAGCCTCGTCTTTTTATTTGAGTGAAAATAAAGCTTGTTTGATCTACACAATTATTACAGTAGTGTCAGAGTTTATTTATCCTGAAATTTCCTTGGAATCTATCCTGGATATACCCTGTTATCCTGCTTTTTTTTCTTTCTTTTCTCTTTCTGTTTTTCTTTCTGTTATTTTTTTTTGTTCTGTCTCTCTGAATTTCCATAGGATGTAATCAAATGCCTGTTGTGTGGCTAGCTCAATACACTGACTCCTGAGACAAACTCTGCGTGTTCAGCAAAGTCTTTGTAAGAACAGAGATTGCTAGTTTCATTGAGAATAAATCAAAAGTGATAATATCTGGGAAAAAGAAAACACTGTCTGGAGAAAATAATGACTCCTCTGAGGAGATATCATTGTCAGACACTAGCATATCTTACCAGCTCTGGACAGTGATATTAAAATATGCTACAAATCTGCCTTATCTCCTGGAGTGATACCCAGGCAGGCACTGTACCTGTTCGGAGAGGAGAGGAGTCTTAACACCAGCTGAGTCACAATGACACTCACCAGAAAAATGAAAATAAAAAAAAAGATGTGGGGAAGAAAACAGAGTAGGCATACTCCACACTCTCACTGTACAGCTGACTTTGCAGTTAGTTTCATCTCTGTCTGAGCACAGGGACTGCCGGGCCAACAAGTTACATCCCCACTGTCCAGGAGAGCATTATCCCCCACCAGATGCCAGAGTGACATGGCCACTTGCTTGTTAAACCAACAGCAGCAACATGACTGCTCTGCCTTGACCCTGCAGAACCAAGGTCAGTTTTACACAAAGAATTAAAGAGGCTCGTAATAAACACTTCAGTCTGTAACAAATTAAGCTGACTCATTATCCCATACACAAACTATAGTCTGTTATCCAAGCCAGGTGCAAGAAACCCCCCAATAAACAATGTCCTTGTCCTGTGAACTTTATGCTCCAAATTCACCCCTTCTCCCCAAAAATGTTGTTGCTGAAACTTACCGCTCTTGCCAACTCCCCCTGCTCCCAGCATCACCACCTTGTACTCTCTGGAGCCTGCTGAAGGACTGCTGGAGGAGCTGATCATTTCGTTTTCTAGCTCCATCTTGCACGAGGCAGAAGAAGGGAACTAAACCGGAGAAAAAGCAACTGGCAGGTGCTTTCTCTGATCTTAGACAACTATAAAAGCTGTGTTGGGGGAAAAAAAAGAAAAGGGGGGGACAGAAAGGAAAGGTATAATGCAAGAGGTATGATTTATCAGCCTCGCACTCACTGCTGTGCCTGTGTTAGCTGGAGAAGGTCTCATAGCAACCACTTTAACAGCTTCCAATAAAAATCTCTCTCTGCCCCCTCCCAGCTCTGTATCGTTCTCTGTGTTTCTCTTCCTGGACAGCAGCAGTTTTGTGAGGCTCAAGAGCCCTGGTACCTCTGGGGTTGCTGTGTCATTGAAATCAAATAGAACAGAGCCTCCAGAAAAAGAAAATGGATCAGATTTCTTAATTATGATGTTTGTCATTCTGTGTAGCACTTGTTTGAATCTTAGTCATAAAACAGATGAGACAACCTTCTTGTCACCTTGGAGTTAAATATTCATCTTATGATCATCAAGTTTATTATATTTACACTTACACCTACTATTACAAATGAAATTAATAACAACTTTTAAGAGTCTTTATTCTTCATGAAATTTACTGTAAACACAGAAGGTTTCTAAGGCTAGCTTTCCCTTTTTTTCCCCAGACATAATTTCAGGAGAGAGGACTGAAGCAGGTTATAAGTATTCAATAATACCAAGTGATTTATCTCACCAAGATGATCAGCCCTAATAAATAAGAAAAAAATAAAGCAAAAAGCTCATGAGTGACTTTCAGTGTGGAAACCTCACATTAGAATTATTCAGTGAAAACTTGCAGCAAAACACTGCAGCCCTTCATTGATTTCTCAATTTGTTCTTAACAGATCAAGTCTATTTAAAGAATATGATAAGTAATAAGAGATTTACCCAGCTTTAACTGTCACATAGTATTTTTGAGGACAATAAAACATCTACTGCAAAAGGGATGGAAAGCAAAAACTTTGGAAAGTGCTGGACTTGCATGAACTTTCACTGTTAAGGAGACAGGGAAATGGAAGCAGTAGAAGCAACTAGTAAAGTATCTTGGAAGCCAGACATCTTCATCTGTCCACTCTTCCAATTATTTCACAGTGATTAAGCATGTGGTACTACATAGGAGTATAGAACTGAAAGTTGGAAGGGAAAGAAAAAAATCATTCCATGATGAAGGACAAGATTTAAAGAAAATCAAGGAGAGGAAAAGGCATAGGAGGGCACATGTATGAAAGAGAGTTTAACGGTCTAAGAAAATACATGACTAAAAAGAAGAGACAATTAGTACTATTAGAATGAAGAAGGTGAAGAGAATATGAACACTAATTTTCCCTTTTAATAAAAATTAGGAAACAGTGGATGAAATTGAAAGTAACATAGTTCAAAACCAAAGTACTTAGAAAAGTTATGACTGGCTTAGGAAAATTATTGACACTTGAATTTTTGGGCAGTATGAATGAACATGCAATGAAAGAGAATTTAAATACAGAGTAATACAAAATTCATTGTGGACTAATAAAATCTCTTGCTTAAGGAGTACTCAAGTCTCACACCAATAAATCCTAGAAAAACATGGAAAAATCCTAGGCTGATGGTCAGAAAAAGAGAGGAGAGGGAGAGGCACTGTTCTGAGAAATCCCCTGGAGTCAGGATCTGCTGCTGTTGTCCCAAGGGATTTCGGTGCTAACCATGCTGCAAGCAGCTATGTAGTGTGAGGATTGGGTGGCTTTACCAGTGCCTGGGTGGAAACCTCAGAAGGGTTTGGTAACCAGAGCATAAAACATGGCTTAACCAGGAAATTCTGAATGTAATAATGTGGTTTCTAAATATTGGACATCAAAAGGAAGAGACAGCTAGGTCAGTTAATCCCTGGGGTAATTAGAATTTTGTTTACATTAAAATCATTCTCATGTGCTCGTTATTGACACATTAGATAAAACTAATAATGATATCAAAACAACTGCTTAGAACTGCTGTTTTTTTCTGGTAATCTCCCATCAAAACAGCCACCTCCTCCTGAGAAGCTTTTATCCACATACCTGGCAGCAACATTTGGCTGACATTAAAATGTCAGGGAATTGAGTGGTTGTGGGCATACCTTAAAAGGCAACCTAAGTAAAATGATTTTTTATACAAAAATATTAGTGAGCATTATGCATACATAATAGATAAGAATGAATCCGATTTTTTTTCCCAGCTGTGTTTGTCAGAGAAAAGTGGCAAGTCAGTTTTTACTTTTGTTTAGAGCTAGAACATGAGGAAGAAATTTATAAAATGGAAGAGCCTACATAAAAAGGAATTATGTTAGACCAGGAATACGAGTAAGACAGAATTAAGTTGAAAGCCACTTCCTCATCTTTTAAGAAAAACTAGAAAAAGAAAGACAGCACTTGTTTGAAAAAGCAGAATGAATTGCTTGTCAGTTGAGGATTAATCACTTAAGATACCTGCTTTACAGACAGATTCATATATATTTAACTTCAGCAGTTTATATGAGTTTTATTACATTATATAAACAAGCATCTTGGACAAACATATCCTTCCAAATTTCAGAGATTTGTCCATGGGTTTAAAAGGCAATACTGTATTCCCATTTATAGCACAGGACTTTTTTTTAACTGGTTTTCATCATAACTTCTTATTAACAAACAGCCCACTCTACCCTAATTTTATTCAATTCAATAGTGGAGGAGAAGTATTTAGCTTTATTCCCATTTATGATAACATCAATTAGACTTCCTTCTCCCACCTGAGCTGTAAAATACAAAGGGTTGTTTTCATTCTGCTGCCAAGAAAAGTAATATTGAGATGATATGAAATTGTTCAGATTTAAACACTTAGTAATATGGGTTGGAAAATCACCAATATGTTTTTTTTATAGACAACAGGAAGAAACAGTGTAAAATACAACAATTAAAGATTGAGAATTGAAGACTGAGATACTAGAATTTTTACAGTGTGTGACATTCCACAATAAATTCCTACTCTCTGCTTTATCTCTGTTTCTCTGCTTGAAGGATACATTTATCATGATGTAAATTCATAGAAAGCTGTCCTTAGGCAAAAAAAAAAAAAAAAAGACTAACTGCAAAGGTGGGAATGAGTCATTTATTTATGAAATTTGGCTCTGTTTCTGTTTACATAATGGTTATGACTCCATGGTAGTTCTTCTGATTTTTTTTTTCCTCTATTTTTTAACTATTTGTAGAATACAGTAGTCAATTAAACCATTCGGGATTCAAAATCTGGCAACTGCTTTTGCTTGAATTCATTTTGTGTTGGTTAACACTGAAAGAGTTGTATGTTCAGATATTGAAGGGTGCTTGGGTCTGAAGCAAAAGACAACATACAGATATGTTAGAAGCAGATAAGATTTTTCTAGAGATAATGCCATTAGAATACACATTTCATTCATCCTACATCCCCATTTGCTCTGGGGTTGTTGAATAAAATAATGAGATGTTAATACAACATGTAAATGCTCTGAAATTGTTTCCTAGAGCACTTTATGTTGAGGAGATTTTATCAATTAACCTGGATAAATAGTCTTGTCATTAGGCAGGGAGCTCATGGTTTAAAAACTTGAATAGTAAGCAAAATGCAAATCTTGACTGATCTGTGCTCTATTAAGTGATGGGTTAAAGGCATATGAACTATTAAATAATAGGTGAATATGCATGATTCCACTGGGGTCCATGCCATTATAGAAACACTGACCAATCTTTTGTCCCTCATGTTTACATATTAGGCACAGCAGAGAGGGAGATGTGAAGAGGCATCTTCATGAAAAGACATAGAGGACCAGCTTGCTGAATTGCTGCTATGACAAGACAAAGTGTTAATGCAGAAATCATTGTATGACACCAGAGAATGTGTTGCAGATAAAAAATGCATGTGGGACACTAGCCAAACTTGATCTATTCTGAGTAAAGAGAGCATAATAAAGTAATTGCTAGGGGACTTCAAAAATATTCTAGACTTAAATTTTTCACTAACATGTTTTAAATTTTCAGTCAAAATATTCTGAACACCTCAGAATCGTTGCTAAGGGACCTCCAACTCACTGCAGAAGCATCTCTGTGTTTTTTGGAATTCAGATCCCTGCTAGAAATACCCAGTGGTTCAATCACCCACCTGCCACAGGCACCGTGATTTCCTTCAATAATCTCCATTCCTCTTCTAATCTCCAAATTACTGATCTGTAGGATGTCTCAGTGTGTCACACATACTATAGGTGATTGGACACTTGACAACCTCACACTTTGAAGTTGGCTCCTCAGTTGTTAAATATAGATCCCTATGTTCTGAAGTTCTCATTGCTGTCCCTAGTGTCAGAGAGCACACTCTCCCCTGCTTCTGCTGAAATGCATTTTAATCTAAGCCCAATCAGCATGTCAAGTGGCAAAAGCTAATGGAAGGAGAAAAGATGCAAAGCTATTAAGACAAAATGTGAAGCAACTTCAGAGTCCGTATAATAAAGCAGCATTGTGTGTTCTTGTCAAAGATTTGTTATGAGCAATAATTTCCCTTTGATTGTCCCAGATCAAACAGCACAACTAATACTGTACCTGTATTTGTACAAAGGTTTGATAAATAAAGATCATTTGTAACATTCTTGGGGACACTCAAATAATATTAACTTTAAATTTTTTACAAGTGACTACTCTAACTTCTTATAGACAGAAACCTTGAAGGTCATGTCCTAGACCATGTCAGAGAGAAAAGCTATTTTCTCTGGATTTCCAATAAAGTTTCACAAGTGATTTATGATCTTACTGTCAAGAAATACTAATGATCATAGGCCATTTATGGATTTCTGTTGAATTTTAATTACATCCACAGATAAGACTTTTACATTTTCAAATGTAACACTGATATTCATAATGTGAAAATTTTAGAGACATTAAAGCCTTACTTCACATGAGCATGTTCTCTGTGAGAATGAATGTATAATTATTCTAAATTAATTCCACTGCTTTTGCTAGGAAGGAAAATTATAAGCATGAATATAATGTGAAATATCATATAAATAGCACTAGAAGAGCTCTGAAAGGGTTATCCTTTTCATTCCTGCCCCATACCACAAATGCATAAAAGTAAATTGCACAATATTTGCCTAACCTTGCATTAATGTCTTCCAGAGTGAGAAATTACTCAGTTTCCGAAATAAATTGCCTCACTATCCCATCATAAATGTCTTTGAAACCCAAATGTCCTTTATTACACACTAATATTATCACTTTTCATCCAATCTACTGCAACTATTATGAAAAGGCATAGATAACATACTGAACATATATTTAAATAGTTGGCTAGTAAATCAAATTAACATTGTAAATGTGGTAAATGTTGTTCTTCTCAGCATTCCTGTCTCTTTCTTTCATGCTTCCCATTTTTCAGGAGAAAGGTTACCCTATCAGTGCTGTTCCACAAGTCATTTATTAACCTGCTTCTTGTGCTCCCAAAGAGTCTCCACTTCTTGTCATGAAGTGTTGTCACCTAATCTGGCCATTTTATTACTTCAAGACTTTATACAATATGGATTTACACCTACTACCAATGTATGTCAAGGTTAGTATTGTTACAGTAAACACAGGCATTCAATAATAACAAACACAATATTCTCTTTTATTTTCTAGTCATTTGAATACCCAGGGACATATCACAACTTACTAGGATTGTGAGAGTTTCTGACTTTTAATGTTNTCAGTGATTTATATGCTTTCCACTTCACTGTCTACACTGAGTAAACCTAAGGAGTTGAACTTCTACTTCATCAGGGAAACACTGAACAGAATAAATCTGAATTTCTCTAGTCTTGACCTAGACTTTCCTGTTATCATGAATTATTTTCCATGATAAAATCCTTTCTTCTGGAAATCAAAATTTTTATTGGTATTCTGTTGCTTGAACAGGAATGAGTACTTTTGTAGTTCTTAAATTCATTGCAACTAACAATAATCAAAAACAAGTGCATAATTAAGCTCAACAACTGCATCAATGGTAAGAAAAACAAAGTCAGTTTCTTTGCAATTTTAAATAAAAACTTTCTGCAAGAAAATTTGGGCTTTCTGGCTAGCTAAATCTCACATTGGACATGCTGTTTCCCATGTTGAATAGAGGATCATTTAGCAAGTTTGGAGTAACAGAGGCTTGGACTCAGCTACTTAATGGACTCAACTATGGTTTAAAAAAGAAACAAACAAAAAAAAACCCCAAAA
>WBMV01000952.1:88438-104406 GCA_013396655.1 Campylorhamphus procurvoides | reverse complement strand
GCTCATTTCTTTTTCAAGTCATCTTTGTCACATTGGTTTCTGGGGAAAGAAGATTATTTCAATTTTGACTGGAAGAAAAAAAAAAAAAGAAAAACATTCTCTCATTTTGACTATTACCTTGAAAGAGTTTATAGTAGATGATAATGCCTGCATCCCAAAGTTGTTACACTTGAAAACAGTTTCCCAAACTTCACTTAAAGAACATGAATTTCCAGTCTGAACTATATCAGTGTATCAGNAGGATCATTTAGCAAGTTTGGAGTAACAGAGGCTTGGACTCAGCTACTTAATGGACTCAACTATGGTTTAAAAAAGAAACAAACAAAAAAAAACCCCAAAAAAACCCACATAAAATTTTATATTTATGTATATACAGCTGTTTTCAGTGTAGTAGTGGAATCCCTTCTTAACTGAAAGCTTCTGCTGTCATTCTTTGTATATCTGTGCTTGATTTCTGATCAACCTACCTGTTTTGGCAGCCTCCAATCTGTTTAAAATAACCAGTATAATATGTAAAAACAGCACTAGAAACACTGGGAAACCTGCATGAAAGATATCAGTGTTGCACAAGTCTGAAATAAACTCTCCCGTTTAAACCCTACCAAATAGATTATGAGCTAGATAAGTATTTTGAAAGTTCTTACAGAGCTGTGTTCTTAAAGATTACAAATATCCCACTTGTGATGCCCAGTGCAATCGATTCAAGATCTGCTTCTACAAAAGACACTAGACATTGCAGTCTGTCACTTGTTAGTGTGTTAATCAGTTTAAAGATGCTATTCTTACTAAATATTGTAAGATCAATAGGTTTATGTGTTAGGAAAAGTGCTAATCTAACCTCTGTATAGCATGAAAAGCAAAGTGATGCATTAATTTTATAATGTTGTTAATTAACTGTGATTAAAAAAAATCCGTCACTGTAGGCTTCATTGTATCACTAAGTGTTTGACCCTAACAAGCTCACTTTGCATTGGAAATTTGTTAGAGTCAACTTTGTGAAAGAGTCATTCAAGACAATATTTTGTATTAGAGTAATCCTGTATTTCCGTGCTTTAGTTATTGGTTTTCTCATATCAGGTGTGGATTTTCTTTGTTCTAAAAAGAAATTAAAATATCCAAAATTTTTTAAACGCGAGGCTTGAGATTAGGAACTGTATGACTGAGTCCAGAATACATGTTATGTACTAATCATGAGGTCAAGTGAAATTAAAATGCTAACAAATACATCCACTTCCCAGAGTTCATACTATTATAACCTCAACTCTCTGCTAAGACATTTTGTTTCTGGTGTTTTTAAAATTTGAAATCAAATGTATGCATACATACATACAAACTTATGCGTTATAGTATGTGTATGGGTACATTTTAAAACAAGACTTAAAAAGTTACCTTTATTTCCAAAAATACATTCAACTGATGTGAAGTTTTGTCATTTTCTTACTGGTTGTTTTGTTCCAGGGCTCCAGGAGCTGAAAATTATATTATTTACCATAAATTTACTGCCTGAAAGGAAAAAAAAAAAACACAAAACCGAAAAACCCAACCAACCAAACTACAAACCAACTAAACAAAAAACAAACAAAAAAACAACCAAAAGCCACCACAAATTTTCTTATTAAAATATTATTATTTTCTTATTAAAAAAAAAAAAAAAATCAACAAAACAAAGTCACAAATTAGAGCAGTAGACACATCTTGTTGAGACTCAAGTCCCAGATACTTTTTCCTACCATGAGATCAGGTTCAGAGTTCTGACACAAGAAGCTTAGAGGATCAGAACACTAGTGTGAGACACAAGTTTGGATAGAAACATAATTTTGTATGTGGCTGTAAGACAGCTTTTTGTACTCTTTGCTGTCTGGGGATACTAATGTACCTGGAAGACATAAGTTTTGCTGTAACTGTTTGTTATAGATGGACACTGACAATATAACAAAAGGAAAAGGCTGAGACAATAATGGATCTTTAATGGGAAGGAGTACACAAATACCATGTTAGACAGTGGCCAAGAAAGAGATCAAGTGAATTATGTTCTTCCTATTAACTATAGACCATAAAGAATTCCTGAGTACTGGCAACAGGCCAAGCACCTGATACACATCAGATGAAAGATGCAACTCTTTCAGAAGCCTGAATGGATTTCAGGAACTCTTTATTAGCTGAGCACCATCTCAGGGCATCCCTTTCAATATCCTCATTGTGTTTCTGTTTTGTATACTTACCTGCCAATCTTTGGGACAAAAAGTGTACAAAATTTAATTTGAAAATCAAACCCTAACTCTTACTTGGACTATTTTTCAAGTAATCTTTTAC
Source organism: Campylorhamphus procurvoides (assembly GCA_013396655.1). NCBI lineage: Eukaryota > Metazoa > Chordata > Aves > Passeriformes > Dendrocolaptidae > Campylorhamphus > Campylorhamphus procurvoides. The sequence continues at coordinate 102,093 of WBMV01000952.1, read as the reverse complement.
TTCCATGTGGTTTTTATTAGAATTTTGGGTCTATTTCAAATCAATCCAAACACTTTTTTCTTTTTTCCCCTTTTAGATCCTCAAGTTTATAGTTTTGTTCACACCTAAATGATTTCAAAACTCTCACATTTTCATGGTATTAGAATTAAATGCCTGTTTCTACCACCATATGTAGGGAAGTTCTTCTCTTTCTGAAAGTTCCTCAAAAGCGTACTGAGACCTTTTTTTCCTTGTTTTTTTTTTTTTTTAGGGAGTGGGTGGTTGTGTGTATGTGTGTATTTTCTTGTTTGTTTGTTTGTTTAACAGCTATTTTTATAATTATATTGCTTAAGTAGAGCATTGCAGTGGGTTGACCCTGGCTGGATGCCAGGTTTCCACCAAAGCCATTGTATCACTCCTCTTCAAAAATGATCATCGGAGAGAAAATATAACAATAGTTCATTTGGGATGAAGACTGAGAGAGATCACTCAGCAAATACTGCCACGGGCAAAACAGACTAAACTTGGGGATATTGAATTTATTATTAACTGAAGTAAAGCAGAATAATGAGAAGTAAAAAAAAAAATCTTTAAAATACCTTTCCCCAACCCTCCCTCCTTCACAGCTCTTTCTCCTCCTCCCCCAACAGCGCAGGGAAATGTGGGATGGGGGCCAGTTCAGTTCACACATTGTTTCTGTTGATGCTCGGGGAAAGGAGTCAGAGTCCTTTCCCTGCTCCAGTGTGGGGTCCCTCCCACAGGAAACAGTTCTCCATGAATCTCTTCAACAGGATTCTATCTCATGGGCACGAGTTCTCCATGGACTGCTGCAATGTTGCTCACTCTTTCATGGGTCAATCCTTCAGGCACAGGCAGCTCCAGTGTGGGACCCCAAATTCTCACAAATCTTACCAGCAAACCTGCTCCAGGGTGGACTCTTCTCCCCATGGGTCAGCAGGTCCCATCATAGTCTTCCCATGGTTTCACAGCCTCTTTTGGACATCTCCATCATGGGCTCCTCCACAGCTGCATTTGGATCTCTGTATCCCCATGAACCCCCATGGGCTGCCCCCAGGCTGCAGGGCAATCGGAGCTCCAGCACCTCCTGCCCCTCCTTCTGCGCTGATCTGAGTGCCTTCAGGGCTGTTCCTCTCACTCCACTCTTCTCTGCCTGCAAATATCTGACACTGACTTTTTTTTGGCCTACTTAAATATAGCATCATTATCATTGCTAATTGACTCAGCCTTGGACAGGGACAGGTCAATCCTGTAGCTGTTTGGAATTGGCTCTGTTGGACAGGGGGGAGGCTTCCAGCAGCTTCTCACAGCGACATCAGTAGCTCCCCTGGCCATACAAACACAGTACAAGCATATACACCCCAATAGCTCTTGCTCTCACCTAAAGGCCCATTTCTGGATCAGTGTTGTCAAAAAAGTCTCTCTCAGCATCTTACCTACCAGATGAGCAGCAGACTATGGCTTTGATATAATTGGTCCCTGACAGTTGTCAGTATCCTTCATGGCATTTAAGCCCCTCATTCTCCAGAAAGATTGTAAGATACACCGGTTTTAGTAGGAGAATCTTCACAATTATTTCAATTTAAAATTAAAGGTTTACTTCTTCCATTTTTGTGTCCCTTTTTTTCACAAAACAGTGAAAAGGGCAACTTCTTTCATGACACACCACTCTGATTATCCTGAAAACAGATTGTTCTCCTGAAGAGAATGTTCTGACATTCTTTATTAAACTAGCTCCTGTTTTGACGTAAAGACCATAGCTATGTCTTACTTTTTTACATAAAGAAATAGGTGTTCTGTTCCCTCAGAAGGTAGCCTATTTCCCAGTTTGCCTGAAGTAAGAGGTGTCTGGATTTATCATGCACCTCATTAAGTACAGTTAAATTCTTCCATGTATTAAGTGATATTTCTTTGAGAAATACTGACTTGGAATAATGCTACAAGTTAGCAAAAACTAAATAGAAAGGGAAAGCAAAAGACCATAATAAGGATTCATTGACTGTAAAATGGAATTCAGATACTGTAAACACACAGGTGAGTAAGAAAGACATTATTTCTCTACAGTTATGGTTATTGCTACATAACTAGTGGCATAGCTTAGCAATTTCTTAATTATCTTCAAACATCTTTTTCGTTTGCCTATTAGTAACATGAGTCTATTTAGTCATGTAGAACATGCCACTGACAATAGCTGTACTATGAAATACAATAATGACTCAAAGAATGTTTGATGATTGTTTTTATATTTTATCAATCTCAAAGCACAGTAATGAAGAAGCTTCATTAAAATTTTCTGAACACAAACTCCATTTAGCAAGAAAAGTGTGTCCACAAATTTGATCTTACATTTTCAACCATCTTCGCTCAGCCAACCTTTTCATGAAGAAGAAAACTTCTCTGACTCTTTTCATAGAATCTGCAGCTACCTCCAGTGGAACTATCTTTAAAACCACTTTCTGCAGAATGTCACAGCTGCTGAGTGCTGAATGTTCACTTTTTTATTATTATTTTTAATTTTATGTTATTATTTTTACTCTCTGTCAACATTCATTTCTCTGAAAAAAATGACAGGATTATCTCATTTAAATCTTCCTATAAGTCCTATTCATACAAACAAGGTGTTACACAACTTTATTCGAAGTAAAGGAAGTTTTAATGGCCAAGTTTGCATACAGAGTTGAGAAAGGCCTCCAGAGAAAGTTCTTGCCCTGAGCCCTCAGAATCCTGAAGAAAACATTCCCAGAGCAAATCTGGAATACTGAATTTGCCCGTCTGAATTTCTTTCTCTTCTCATGTATATGTAATAGTGATTCATCTGGCAGGTATGGGCCATGAACCATGCTAAAGAATCTTCCAATTGCAGCAGAAATGCACTATAATGAGTCCCATAAAAATCACTAAGTCTGACATTGGAAGGACATTGGGAATATTAAAATTGAGATTCAGTTGTCTGAAGAGCATGGGTGCACATTACCATACATTTCTCTAAGCCTGTAAACTATTCTTGTCCTGCTGCAATTTACACACTGCAGCAATTAATTGTGGATCATTTTTATAGGATAATGGTGAGTATAATCAGTCAAAATTAATTGACAGCCCACTGGAACTTAAGGAGATTTGATTTTTCAGAGTTTTGAATGTTTAGAAACCTCAAATTAAAGGCAGACAATTAAGACTGATACCATCAAAGACTGTTCAATTAATCACAATTTGTTTACCAATGGACTATAGAAGACAGTGATTTCCCCACATTCTGTTGTACCAAATATTATAATGTCAAATAGATATTTTCTTGCTGTATTTGATTTTGAGCTGGTTTTCCCTTTCCTTTCCTATCCACTGGCAATTTAAGTAGTTCCTTCATTCATATCTAATGCTTCAACTGTTAATATTTTTTAATATACTTTATGTGGATAACATATATAGACATTATAAAATTTCTTTGAGAAATCCTTATGATATTTTGTGCCCAGAATATTATCCAGTTCATGACTGAAATGACATATTTGTTTTATGTACTACTCTGTTATTTGTTAACAAATAATTTACCAAAACATGTAGTAGAAGAATATCTGATAACTTCCCTGTTGTTTGTTATTCCTCAAGTCTTTGAGGGGATTAGTCGGTCACTTAAGTTTCAGTTATAAAAGCCCAGATTTTCTTTCTTTTTCCTGGACTTTGGCTTTAGTTTATGAGAGGTATAATAACCATAAACTAGGCAAACTGGAAGCAAAATCTGATTTGCGTAGTTCTTCCAACCATATGGACTTCTCCCATCTATCTACATTTGCTCAAACTGATGAATAATAAAAGAGAATTGTCAGATGAATTAATAGGCTCAAGGACAATCACTGGCATCACATTGTTTCCTCAAAATCATGCAGATTTACAGAAGTTTTGAATTCATGTTATTCTAATATACCTTTCAACAATATTATATGAGATGTATGCTTGTGCTTGTGTCTTTATACACTTATCCCAAGTGTGGAAAAAGATGAGAGTGGGTCCTCAAGGTATTTACTTATGCTAAACAGAGGTTTTATCAAAAGGCACTGTGCTTTCAAAAATGATAATTTATCTGAATGTTTATTTTTATTCAAATTCAAGCAATTATGTACCTGCAATGGTCCAGTTTGAATGAGAACTTATAACGAGCATCACACTGCTCTGAATTTCTGTTGTTTTTCCCTTTGCAACTCTTGCTGGAATGAAGAGAAGGACCACAACTAAGTTGTTGAAAAGGCTGGAAGCAGTGATCTGTGAGGAGCAGCTGAGCACTCTGGCCTTGTCTAGTTTGGAGGAAAAGAGGGTGAAGGGTGTTCCCTACACCTTCCTGAGGAGGGAAAATGGAGAGGGAGGTGCTGAGGTCTTCTTCCTAAAATTAAGGAACAGTTTAAAGCTGCACCAGAGGAGATTTAGACTGGGAATCAGGAAACATTTCTTTACTGAAATAGTGGTCAGACACTGGAACAGGCTACCTGGAGAGGTGGTCAGTGTGCCAGACCTGTCAGTGTTCAAGGGGCATTTGGACAATACCTTCAACAACATGCTTGAACTTTTGATAAGCCCTGGATTGGTCAGATATTTGGACTGGGTTTTGTTTCCTTGCTACTGAAATAGTCTATTCTATTCTAAAGTCTTTAAAGGCAAATCCAAATTAGCATGTTAGTTTGGACTAAGAGTGTGTTTTTGAATAAAGTTTTTTTGACTGGCTGCAATGATGTGTTTGGTGAGGATGTTTGGTCCATAGCACTGAGTGATTCACTCTACAGATCCACTCTTCTGGAACACACACTGACTAGTAATGTTACTATCTAGTGTCACTTCTAACTTCTGAGGAACAAAGAGTAGGGAAGTCAGGGAACTCTAATAACTTTTCTGAAGGACATTAATAATTGGAAGTTCAGCTTTGTTTTGGGGGTCTTTTTCCTCACTGAAACCTTTGGATTATGTGACTTCATAAATTTCAAAGAACTACCAGATGTAAATATTGAACAAAATTGGAAAAAGTTATAAGATAGAACAGACTCTCTATGTAGGGCTGTCAGTTTTGGGTACAATAACTTTGCCAGGGCTTTATGAAGGCTTGATAAAGATCCCATCTCCAGAAAGAGAAGGATTTAATATTTTATGGGTAAAAAACAAACAAACAAACAAAGTGCCAGGAATTGCAAATATTACTTTTGTAATATTTCCTTAAAATGTAGAGTTGTTTTTTGGGGTTTAAAAAAAAATATCCTGAAAGGGGAGAAACAGAGAGCTGTAAGGTGTCTGATGCTATCAATAGCAAAATATATAAAAAAAAAATAAAGAAAATTCCCTTACTCCTTGCATCCAGTTAAAACTTTAGCACCAGATTTCCTGTGTCCCTTGTTGAGTGCAAAAGGAAAGACCCTTTCTACTTCACAAAAATACACATGGCTTATTTCAGTAACAACATTTGTTATCTGCTTTAAGACTAAACCTGTAACACAGCTTTTGTATCTGGATAGCTCATACAAAACAGCCCAAATCCCGAAAATCAACACAGAGGAAAATCTTTTCCCAATGAAATTTTACAAAGACATTGGTAGTGAGTCCTGTAGTAATACCTATAGTCTTTTTATCTCTAGGAGAGGAAAGATCATGTACGTTTTTGTTAATTCTCTCCTTGCTTCATGGCTGCCCAACCTTGTGTCAGGAGTCTTTGGGAAGTATTGTATTTTAGTAAAACTGTCACACTGCAGAAATCTTCAGGAAACCAGCCAGAAAAGCTCTGAGAAATCTGCTTCTTAAGTTAGCAAGTTAGCATAAAATCATTTTTACCTTTTAATCTTGTCCTGGAATAAGACCAGACAAACCAATACAGACCACTGATTATCACAAGAGGAAAGTATAAGTATTTCACCATCAGATCCCTCTTATAAAAATACATCTCAGTGTTCAAACATAATTAATTCCAAATTTACAGCACGTTTACCTCAGGTAATTAACAACTTCTAATAAAGACAAGCGTCAGACAAGTCCATAAATCATATGCTTATGTAGTCCTTTCAAAGTCTGAAACGGTTTTTAAGGATTTCTAGCAAACAGGTGTCTCTAGAATTACCTGAAATGCTCAGGGACCCAAAAGTATAAGAACATGACAGGTATAGATTTCAAACTGGAGTTTCATTTTACATCTGACATTGGAGGCTATGCACCAGTGCTGAGCAGTATCCACTGAGCAGTCACAGCATATGGCCTAACATAATGTATGACAAGCCCTGATTTAAAATAACATCCCTCGAGGGCTGAAAAGAGGCCCTATAGCAAGACTCCTGTAATGTTTCAGTGCCACTCTGGTTGGGTATACAAGTCTATTTTTATGTCTATTAATCAACACAACAGTGGCAGGAATAATAAATAGATTTTGCAATAGAATCTGTGAGGTACTTGCCGTAGAAACACTATGGTAAAGTTATGTTAGAGTTAGTACTGTATTTCCTAACCTATTGGAGTGTGCATGGCAACAATAATTTCAAATATTACACCAGAAACTACACAATTCTTATTTTACATGACAGGATAGGTAGTTTGGTTTATTAAGAAAAAGACATGAGTGAAGACAAAAGAAAGAGAGAAAAAAAGAGCAAAGATGAAAGGAAGAAAAGGTCAAAGAAGGACAGAAAGACAGAAAAACACAAGGAGCAGGAGGGAGAGAGGGTAGATTTAGATTCTTCACAGATAAAAATCCAGATTATCTAAATGCCACACTTGCATATATGCCAGAAAATTGGTACCCTACACGGTCTTTCCCAGGGTAACTGGAAAGTAATTGCTGCCATGACCTGCTCAGAATTGTCCCATGATACTTAACGAAGCCCAGAAACACTGTGGTATGAACAAGGTACTCTGAAATCTCCATGTATTTGTTTCACTCCAGGAATTTCCTTTCAGTTTCTCCATACAATCAGCATACTGAAAACAGGCCTATAACACACAAGAAAGAGTGAAAAATGTCCCTATAGCTACAACTCATTTTGTCCAAAGAACCTTTTCTTCCACTGCAGTTCTGAACCTTTCTGGAATCACGTTTCCTGTGCCATAGAAGAAACCCTTTACTTTCAGTCCAAACACAATTCAAGGAAAAGAGAGGCTACGGGTGAGCCCTGAATTCCAGCCCAAGCTTTTTAAAAATCTCTTGTTAATAATGTTAGAAGTTACAATATCTTTCCATAAACTGGCAAAACCAGAGTGAGCATGTATTTCAAAATTGGATAATACTTCAGCCATCTGCCATGTAGCAGCATGTATATTCATTTTCATTTCAGCAAACTTCCAAAACTTCTCCCAGTAATCATATCCCATTTATATGGGATATTTTCATAACTTCTGTAGAAATAATCACCACCCCTGACACAGTATTCCACTGGGTTTATATAATCTAGCTACAGATTCATACCTTTCTACCTGCACTGCATAAAAAAGCACATTTACACCCACTATAACCATTTCAGATAAGCATAATGATACTGCACTTAAATCCACCATATACTAGTCTCCTGCTCCTCATTGCCTATTTTCCTGAGATAGCATACAGTTTCCAGGAAGGTTAGGGTTTTTATTATCACTGGTAGCATGGTTATGAATGATACTGATGTGATAAGCTCGACATCATGTTCAGCATCATTTCCTTGTGTTGATAACATACATTAAATAACATGGTGATAGAAGGGGTGACATACAATTGTAGCAAAAACTGTTCAGTGATTGGCATTCAAGCACAATAAATGGATTGCAGTTAACCAGCTGAGGGAGAGCATTCCCTCCATCAGGAAGGAAACAGCCTTTTCGAGGATTACTGAATCTCTGCAGTTATTTGAGAAAAGTAGTTCCCATAAAGTTGCGTTCATTATCTTCTGGACAAATCAGATTCAAAGCCATGTTGGATGGGGCTCTGGAGCAACATGGTCTAGTGGAAGGTGTCCCTGCCTATGGCACGGGACTTGGGACTGGATGATTGTTAATGTCCCTTCCAACATATCTTATGATTCTACAAAATATAAAGTGAATATTCAGGGGCTTACTATCCCTCATCTGACAATCTGTGATTTTGGTACTGAAAGATTTTCAGAAACTTGGCTCTCAGCTCAGGTTAAAACCACAAAAAATCATGACATCTCAAATTTCTAGTACCTACTGATGTCTAGGTCAACATTCACTCTTGTGACTTTCAGTTCTCTGTGTGTATCATTTTTAATAGTGTGAAGCTAAAAACAAGACAACATGCAGTTCAGCAGATACTTAGGCAGTAAATTCTTACTGCAGCGCTGAACAAATAGCTGAGTCAATAACACGATGGGCTCTTCTCCCATCTCCTACTCAAACCCAAGATGCAGGAAGGCTTACCAGAATGGGCACCTCCTGTCTTTGTCTTCCCAGTTCCAGCTGCATGCTCTTAACATGCCCTCTTCTGCTTATTCCATGCATGTTCATTCCACTCTGTCTTAAAGTAAGAAGTAAATAGCCTGCACCACTCTGTTACAGAGTTGCATGTATATGCATGTTCCCTCCCCCCAAATCTTCAAAAAACAGGTCTCTTTTCAGCTTTATCACTGTGTTTAAAGAACTGTATATGATAAAAAATGTACATAGAAAAATGATCACTGCAAAACTATGAGTTCAGTACCACACAGGTATTCTAGAATCTTTAGACTGTTCACCCAAAAATTTATACAGCAGAAATGGAAGACAAAATGTTTTGCAGGATCTGCAGGAGGGTGCTCACTGTTACATCTAATACACACCTGATTAATTTCCTTGAAGAAGTGCATCTACAGGAAATGTGGAATGTATAAAAAATATAACCTTTTGAAAGAAAAAAACCACTGTTCTTTGTATAGGTGAAAAGCTGGCAATTTACCACGGGAATTGTAGGGAGAATTAGCTTCGAAGTGGACAAATGAAGAAAAATGTTACACAGCAAAGCACAACAATATGTACATAAAGCTAGTAATGACTGTTATTGCCCAAGAGACATGACTGGTACTAAATGTTAGTGGAAATGGCTCTTTACTTTCTCCTGTAAATCTGTATCCCTAATTAATACAAACTGAAAGCACAGCAGAATCTTGAGTTTGGACTTGTAAACCATCACAGCAGCATCTTTCAGCCCATGACATACACACTTATTTTCTTTACAGCAGCTTCCATTATAAACAATAACTGCACAGATTTAGAGGCCTAATTTCATTTGGAGGTGAGACAGTTTCACAGCCTTTCCTTCCAGAAGAGGCAAAGCAGACAAAGCCAGTGTGAGAAGTAACAGGGGACATGCACCTACTTAACATTTTTGTATTGTTTGCTACAACAGAACTAGTGCTGGTTGCCAAAGGGATGGTAGCACACTGAAACACAGTCTTACGAATACAAGGCATGATTCCTCTTACCTAATTTTAGGTTATATAAGGAGATTAGGAAATTAAGTCTTGCAGATATTTATATTTAATAAAACCAAAACATCCCTATGCCTTATATTAATATTCTCAGTCATTCTTTATTTTCCCAGTGACCGTGAATGAAACTTTTCCAGATAGAGCCCAACATATCTGCAGTGGTTAATTCCTAACCTTATTTGAGAATCTAATCAGTGTTAGTCACAGGCGTTCGCTAGGGGTGTCCCTAATTTTCAAATTGCTTTTTTTCTATTTTAGTGGAGTCTGTAGCTGTTTCAGTCAGAATAAATCTACAAAGGAGAAAACAGTAAAATATATAGTGATGATGTATTCAATCTGTCAAACAACCCTGGTGACATTCAGTAGGGAAACAATCGATCAATGAAAAATACCTCAACCAGATTTTCTAAATTACATGTTCAGGTATTTAGTGATGAGACAGATTATTTTTATATTTATTTTTGAACACTGACATATGACAAGTCTACAGAACTGGTGTTGTATACAATCAAGATATACGTAGGACAGCACAGAAGCCTGGTGAAGCTTTTATTTTGTGAGCTTCTCTGAACAATATTTACAAAGATATCCTTCCCTCTAACTCTCCCAAGGAATCATCTCACGAACTGTAAGAAAACTGCAATGATGATAATGGAATTAAAAGTCATTAAACACTGCACCATGCAAGTTTAGAGGCTTTTTTTTTTCCTTTTTTTTTTGGTGGTTTTCCTTTTTTATTTTCCTTTTTTTTTCCTGTTGTTTTTGTTTTTACAGAATCATTGAGGGGAGGAGGTGATGTTTGGGTGTTTTGTTTTTTTTTGGTTGGTTGAGTGGGGTTTTTTTTGGTTTTGTGTGTGCTCTGTTGATTGGTTTTGTTTTGTTTATTTTTTAATAATAATAATTTAAAAAAGAAGTTGTGGGTACTTTTTTCCTAGAACAATAACAGAAATATAAAATTTTTAAAAAGTAAAAATAAAAATAACAAAAAAAACACAACTAACCAAAACCAAACCACCCAAACCACACCCCCCCTCCCCCCCCCCTCCAAAACAGGATTTAATTTGCATTAAAAAAAAAAAGATTCCCTTATGTAATAGAATTCTGCATTGTCATAAATGGAAATCATTAGTTCCCTTCCCTGGTGTACAAAATGAAAAGTTTCTTAGAATGTATTAAATAATGTGTTATGACTAAATTGCCCCATGTACTGCACTTTTTACTCATTATTACTGTAGCATTGGCCTATGAAACACATTTTCACTTACAAACCCAGTCTTTTTATCAAGGAAAATCATCTGTCTTGTTATTTTTAAACTGTCTAATCTTTCCTGCCTTACCAAAATGCCTGTGTGGCTGTCCTATAATGGATTTTTTTATCTACTTTTTTAGATACACTCTCAACAAGTGTCCTATTCACTGCACAGTGAAGTCAAGAGAAATTTTTTTCACCCCTTCAGCTTCAGACAGCTCTGGATAAGAAGTGTATTTTCAAAGCATGGTTTGGAGGTTTATGGAAATCTTATTGACTGCAAGGATTCATATGACTAATGCCCATATACAGTGATTTGAACATTTAGGGCTAAGACATTGATTTTTTTGCAGCAGGCTTGGTTTATAAACTGCTGTAGAATTTTGTCACCCCATGTCAAGGATTAAGCCTTAGTATTAGCATATTTTTCTGTTCTTTGTTAAATCAAATAGATTTTGTTCAGGCTACCCAGTTGCTTCAAATTAAAGCTATGATTCCCTCATGGACTTCAGCTGGCTATAGATTTTCTTAAAAATGTCAACAACCTCCTTTGCTCCGAAGAGATGAGCTTAGGCAAGATAACCTTTGCACAGACAAAGCACTTGTGTTTGCTGAACCTCAGTCCAGAGTCATCTGTAAACTGCTCTTAGGAAATCCCAAGTGTTTTTACTTTGTTCTGGACAGGAGAGAGAAAACATTCTATTTCTTTTCTACTGTGTAAGAATTATTACAGTTTAAAATGATCAATCATTTTAGGTTTGGTTTGTTTGTTTGTTTTTACTGTTTCTCTGGAAAAGCTACAGTATGACCAAAAAAAACAAACAAAAAACCAACCAACCAAACAAAAAAAAAACCAACAAAAACTCAAAACCAAAACAAAACTATTTCCCCTATGTTAAGTTCATTAAATATTTTGAATTCTGGTAGATCTTGAATTCAGGATGATTGTCATATTTAAATATGGTATTCTGGTGAAGGATCCCTATTGCTCGGATATGTTGTTCACATTTATATAATGATGTAAACTGTTAGGAGAGTAATCCTATACATGAGTAACACAGAAGCAACTGAAGTGTAGCAGCAGTGAATGCTGCAAAACAGCCCATTGTCCACTCACTGTAAACACTACAACACCAAAAACTGTGGCACTGAGGGAAAGTTGTGTTTCATTCACAAACAAGGTTATTCAAAATAGGAAACTACCAGTAACAAAAAAAAAAAGAAATTTGGAAAAGACTATATACGATTCCAGTGCTTCCTTAGGTTACAACATCTACCCCTTTCAACAGTGTCAAAAAAAATAGGACTGCATGAATAATTGGGTTTTTTCTTAGTTTGGTGGCCAAAATACAGAAATGGTACCATTTTAAAAACAGTACTTTTCTAAGAATAGCTGAATTATGATTAGATTATGATTAGAACCCTAAGTATCTTCAGACTGCCTGAAACCAGGCGTTTTTTATATGATAAATGGCACAGTGATGAACATTGTCAACCAACCTGAAGGAAAATATGTCCCAAAGTCTCACATTCAGCCTTAGTTAACATCTTTATGATAACCTCATAAGACTGCATCACATTATTGATGCATCTGGACTTATGGATTTAATTTCCCTTAGTCTGTTCCTTTTGTTTAGCTTTTTTCTTTGAGAGGTCATCATTAAGTTTTGCTGTATCATACACATTTGACTAAGGTTAAGTATGGATTGCTTTTGATGTCTGCTAGATACAGAAGCAAAATCCTTACAGAGAGCTGAAGTGCACCAGTGTCAATGCCGACAGACACAACTTATATATAAAGATGTTCTAAGCATAATAGAAAGGACAAATCATAGGTCATGAAGTGTTTTCAATGTCTTTAAAAAGTACACAAAAATTTAAAAAGAAAAATAAAAAATATAAATAAAAATTAAAAAATAAAAAAAAATAAAAAGAAAAGGAAAAAAGGAAGACCCATGGAAAGAGTAAGTACCCAAACAAATTATTTTAGACTTCTGTTGCTTACCTGCTGTCCGTTTATATTCCCTCAAGCCATTATAAATAATTAAACTCTAACATGTATATGTTTATTCCAAATTTTTGTGTTTTTCCAAGTTTCACTGAGATTTGAAAAATAAAAAAAGAAAAAATAAAATAAAGATGTAAAGAATCTCTTCAAAGTGAGCTGCCTGATATGATACTGCTTCAAATTGAGGGGAAAGAATCCTATTTTACTTCAGTGGATCATTGATAAAATACTTAGCTATTAACTTTAATAACATTGGTACAAGTATCTAGCATTTTTTGAGCAATATTTCACAATTAGAAAACTATGTTATATAGATTGAATTTAGTTAACCAAATGCCTCTCCCCTTCCAAAAGTGAAATTATAGTTTAACAGGTCAGATAGTATTTTCATTCTGTTCCTAAGACTTATATCAAAAGATATTTTCTGGCAAGTGGAACATTTACAGAACAAAAGTTCTTAATGTCCTATATGAAATTTCTATTTGGACTAGGCTTTTTAATAATATGATATTTAAAATTGCATAGAGAAAGCAATCAGTGGTTATAAATCTCACAAATCAGGGCCATAACCACAAATCTCACAAATCAGGGCCATAACCACAAAATAATTTTGTCCTAGACTCAAAATCCACCCGTAATGAGATGACCAAAAGCCACTGGCACTATTTGCACCTGAAATACAGTCATCATCACTTGGGTAAAGAAAAAAAAAGATAACTTGGATACCAAACAGTGGGAAAACTATGTGAGGTATTCTGGCATAACATCACTGTAAATAAATAGATAAAATAATCCTGGGAAAACAAATCTAACAGTGTAGCTATAGACCAGAAAGTTGGAGCTGGACAACTTCTGAAGATTTCTGCCTTCTAAACAGCAAAGCCCTTGATCTTCCATGAATTCAGTAATGCTGACCCCCAGAAACAGAGGACAACTATAAACTTTGTCTAACATTCCTATCAGGATATTTTGTTCAGATATCTTT
>WBMV01000952.1:53622-88402 GCA_013396655.1 Campylorhamphus procurvoides | reverse complement strand
TTGGTTGGTTTTGTTTGTTTTTTCCATTTTTTTCTATTTAACTTCTGCAATCATTTGGAAATTGTTTTTTTGATAAACATATTTTTCACATCTGTATTTGCAAGCTGGATGACAGTCCGCTGATACCAAATTACCACATTAAGGTTAGCTTTGGAAGAATCCTCTGCTCCTATTTCTGTTTCTCCTAGTCTATTTCTANCCTAAGACTTATATCAAAAGATATTTTCTGGCAAGTGGAACATTTACAGAACAAAAGTTCTTAATGTCCTATATGAAATTTCTATTTGGACTAGGCTTTTTAATAATATGATATTTAAAATTGCATAGAGAAAGCAATCAGTGGTTATAAATCTCACAAATCAGGGCCATAACCACAAATCTCACAAATCAGGGCCATAACCACAAAATAATTTTGTCCTAGACTCAAAATCCACCCGTAATGAGATGACCAAAAGCCACTGGCACTATTTGCACCTGAAATACAGTCATCATCACTTGGGTAAAGAAAAAAAAAGATAACTTGGATACCAAACAGTGGGAAAACTATGTGAGGTATTCTGGCATAACATCACTGTAAATAAATAGATAAAATAATCCTGGGAAAACAAATCTAACAGTGTAGCTATAGACCAGAAAGTTGGAGCTGGACAACTTCTGAAGATTTCTGCCTTCTAAACAGCAAAGCCCTTGATCTTCCATGAATTCAGTAATGCTGACCCCCAGAAACAGAGGACAACTATAAACTTTGTCTAACATTCCTATCAGGATATTTTGTTCAGATATCTTTATAATCTGATGTCTCACCCTTAACAGGAAGAAAGCAGCCAAGATTCATGGGTGCTCATGGTTGAAAGGAATGACTAAAAGCAGAGGGTCCACAAAAATTTACATAGTTTTATTAGTAAATTCCACAATTTGTCCAAGAAAAGTGATGCCTATTTCCTTATGGTTCCTTCAGCAGCCACACCCTGTTCTTTCTCACACCATGCTTTTACCAATAATCCTTAGTTATCTCCACAGCTCTCTGACTGTTTTCATTTGAGACATAAACACCAGCCCCCTTATTTCCTAAGCCTCTGTGTAACCTTTTTACTTTAGAAAACAGATGATGTTAATAAACAATTTGTTACAAACTTNTCTCCTAGTCTATTTCTACGCGTTTGAAGTATCGCTAGTAGCTACTGATAGGCATTAATTCACAATTTTAAAGTAGAAAGAGGATTAATTTGAGCTACAGAAGCAGAATTAGCAAATTATTAACTATCATAAATACGGTAACCTTGGAAAGTTGTCGAGCCATAAAACACAGATCACAAAGACAACCCTCTGAGTGAAAAAGAATTTGGTATTAACGAGCAGCAGAGCACCATCAGTCTTCCTGAGAGACAGACATAGATTAATATGCTGTTCAGAGGTTCATAGCAAATCATGGAATGCCCACCTTTCTTTACACTGAAAATGCTACTCCCTTTACTTGTCATGTTTTTCTCTTAAACACAGATTAATTTCTTCCTTCCTGTGGTGGTAAACTCAGACTACACTTGCTGAACTCCAATAATTACCTTCTAATTTTATTTTACAATATTTGGTCCTAAAAATTTTCACCAAATATGATGCTGGCTGATTGTTCTGGCAATTTTTTTTATTTATTTTTAAGAAATTAAGTAAAGAAATAGGGGCTTTACTGTATTTTGATGAGAAACAATGAAACACATTTCTTAAAATAATTCTCATACAGCTTTTTAAAGAAAATGCCTTCTGTTTGACTACTCAAACTTTAGCTTCTGTGTATCTCATCAATCAGACCCTGAACACCAGTTACAAAACTAACCACAAGAAAGCTCATTCCTTACTTTTAAGTCCTGGAGTACAGCTAAAATTTTTAAACTGCCCTTTAACAGTTTTATCTTGACTTCTGTACAATACTACCAGTTTGAAGTTGAATCTGAATTTGAATTTCTCCAGAGGATTCAATGAGTTTTTTTACTAGTAAAAAAGCCTGGAGCCTTGAGATTTTTCCACATTATTTCATTGTTATATAAACATGTTGTACAATTTAAATTTTAATTAGCCAAACTTAGTTTGGTTTATGTTAAATTCACTTATTCATTTACTTAATTAATTATGTTTATTTCTACCTACTTAGCCTATCACTTTAACTGGCTGTTATAAATTCTATCCATGTGCACAACTATTTTAAGAGAGGTTTGTTTTGGGTTTTTTTTCATAAAGCTCTGTACACACTAATGAACGAGCCTTGAAAAGGTGCAAGATGAAATTAAACTCATGTTTTATTGCAGCAGTTATTGTTGTCTACTGATCATCAGGGTTTGGTTTTTTTTTGGTTCGGTTTGGTTTGGTTTGGTTTGGTTTCTTCCCCACTGCAGACTTAGTTCTGAGAATGTTCCTTATATATTAAGCCAGTTTAATCTCACAAGTTAATGCATTATTTTCTGTATGTTTTTTTTAAAGACTTGTGCCTAAGCAATATAATGATTTGAGAATATGTATATTTTCACACCTAAAAAAGGAATAACACCTTAGCAAACAATGGCATCTATCACAACTTACAGCCCAGCTAACAAAGCACATGATCCAAACTAAGGATTATTTTTCCTTCAAAACTTGCATAGGTTTTGGTCACTTTGTTTGGTTTTGGATTTAAGGTTTTGTTGGTTTTGTTGTGTGTTTTTTATAAAAAAAAATTCTTTTAAATGAGTGGTGGGTTTTTTTTTCTTTACAATGAGAAAGATATCTGTCATCCAAATAGACTTTAATAATTACAGAAAGTAGTTCAAGAACTGAACAGTTTGAAGTCCAAGGTGACAAGTCCAACAACAACAAACCAAACAAAAACAAACAACAAAAAATAAGAAAAATAATGTGGAAGGGGGAACTATTAAAATATATCAGAAATAAATCTTATATTCTGGTTTCCCAATTTCTTTGTTAACCTCCTAAAGACTTCTTCTATTTTCTTCTATTACCCCTTTACTTTCAAAGGTGAAGTAAATTTTCTGTGGCTATGCAGATGTTGAGTAACAACCTTGCATCATTGTTCTTCCACAGTGTTTATTTCTGACTTGACCTGCTTTAGACATTTCTGAGAAAGACCTTTTTCTCTGTATAAAGTTCTACCATGCCTCTCTTTTTTATGGTTTTAGCTTTTCCATTTTATATAATCTCTTAAGAGCAACTATGGTAACTGTAACGTTGTATAATTTAAGCATGAGCCACCAAGAAAAAAAAAATTCTTAAAAAGAAATAAAGTGTTTCGTACTTTAACAGTCCCTGTGAATATCTATGGTCAGAAATGTTCAACCGAGGTAGAGAGACCTGTGAACCTTTGCTATCAGCACAACTGGACAGTATTTATGGTTCCAACTTAAGGATGTTAAGAGTACTGATCTGACACTCAGAATCTGTTTCTGTCATAGACCTTCACAGAATCCTGACATCACTGTTGCTCATCTCTAATGCTACACTAAATGTAACATTATTAGACATCGCATGAACAAAGCAAAAATTTTGGCCCTTCCCAAATTTTTATTTGACTTTGATGAAGCCCAGAACAATTTCATGTTTGCTATATGACTACCTGAGTTGTGAAATCTCAGCATCGTATTTGTCTATTGACATGATAGCATAACCAGGCCCACTTAAATAATTTAATGCTGTTGAATTGTCAAAATGAGGACCTTGAAAACACATATAATTCTGTTCCTATAGCAAGTAGATTTGGACAAAGGTAACGGAAACCCACTGTGTGGGAGAAGTAAGGGAAAAGCTGGAATAATAGAAAAGCAAGTAATAATGATGTTCTATGTAATGATAATGATTACCTCTTCTACAAATTATACAATGAATAATTTGTATGTAATTTATATGACTTGAAAGTATACAGTAGAAATCTGAAGGGCTTAAGGAATTTCTAGCATTATTTTTTTTCTGCTCTGCTTTATGCTTACCAAGATGAAAGAGGTCAGTTGTTTTTTGTTTTTTTTTTTTTTTCCTGACAAATGCTAGAACATAAGTAAATGTCACAAAGAGAAAAAGGATCCATTAGTTTTCAACTTTGAAATAAGATAAAAAAAACTTAATTGAAAAGGGAAAATCTATGAAAAACAATCTCCACATGAATAATCTCCCATGACCAAATATAATGTTAGGGTGCATTTAGCTTTGCAATGTCATGAGCTCCTTACAGCTCCTATAAGTCCCTTGGAGCCTTATAATGTCTTGCACATTACAGTCCTATGCATAAAATTCTGATAAACATTTCTTTGTTGAGTAGTTCTGCAGTAAGCCAGAGTGAAGGACTGTTTAAAGCTGTATTTTCACCACTCGGAAAAGCTCTACCAAACTTTTATTGTTTCCTATTTCTATGATTCAAAACGTGTATTGCAATCAGTTTGATGGACTCCCCACAAGTTCCCTTTAAGCATTTCAAAGAACAATTTCTTTGAGCAGCATAACAGAAAAACCTGTTGAAATATTTATATGACTTTACTACCCCAGTGACTGAGGCAAGATTCCTACTGCAGTGTTAATATGACAGCAGATTTAACAGATCAGTGTTTCACATCCATGAAGTTTTGTAATGCTTTCTTTCAACGACTTAGAATGACTTCCTGGTTTATTTACAATCTGAAGCAAAATATGCTTCACACTGATAGCACAATTAGACTCCTAACAGCCAAAGTTCTTGCCAGTAATTTAAACCCCAGAAACAATCCTTTTCTAGGTTTTATTGCCAAAGCTCATGAATGGACTTCTTTGCTCACATGGGCAACAATCCTGCTAAGGATCACAAAATCCTGACTGTCGCATTTAAGCACTTCTGACATCAGCCACTGGAGCAGCAAATAAACCAAAATTTGCCAAACCCTCCAGCCCTGAAAACTTTTTGAGGAATCCCTTTGTCACCTATATGCTTGCAGATGACAAGTAATAATTCAGAAATGCATTATTTTTGCTTAGAATTAACTGAGAGTCAGGGATTTCAGAACTGCCTGCCAGTCCTCTTCAGCCTCATAAACTTCAGGTAACATAATAGTAATAGGTTTGTCTTTTTCTCAAAAAAAAAACGCCAAAAAACCTCATGTTGATTCTCTGCTTTGCTTTTCCTTTTCCTTTTTTTTTTAGATTATTTTATTTTTTTATTACATAAAATTTATCTGTCACTTCTTTCCTCTTAACTGCTCTTAATAAGAGATCTTGTCAAAATTTGTATCAAGACATAAGGAAACATTGGGTTGCCATGCCATATCTCTGTACCCAGCATGGGACTTTTAGTGTTGAAATTTCTAAGTTTGTTATCAGCCCCCTCCTCCAGACTGTTGAACTTCTGAGCATCCTCTCTGATTATCCTTCCCTAAGGAATGTTACTCACAGCCACTTAGACTCAGTCAGTGACACCTACCTTTCAGACCTGACAGTCCTACCAATTTTCAGCTCACCTCCTATTTCACCATTGCAGTCCATATCTCATCACTCTCACTGGAAAGATGCTGCCTCAGACTGAGAGAAGCCTTGCTCCTGTCATGGTAAGCCACTTTCTTGGTCTTCCTCTTGCCCACAGAGCTAATCACTTCATTCACATTAGTCTAGCATAATTTGACATTGGTAAATCCATGCTGTTCTCAGTCACTTCCCTGTCCTTCATGTACCTGTTCCCAGGGGCACAGATGAAACTGATCAGCCTCTAGTTCTCTGAAACATTCTTTGTCTTTTTCGGGCTGTGGCTCAGGTCAATGGACAAGTGCTGACACCTCATCCCTCCCACCTCAAGATTGAATGAATCAGATAAATGAGATATTCCGCTGTCCTCATTGATCATCATTATTTAGACAGCTAAATTCAGGCAAGCTGAATTCCAGATGTTACACTGGAACCTCAGCCTCTGAGGTAGACTTTCTACTTGTCAAAGCTTTTCTATTGCTTGACATATATCTTGTAAAAACAGTAGAACTTAATTTTCAGTAAAGTTCTACACTTCTGGGAAAAAGCAAGAGTTGGAGCAAATGTAATTTGATTGTATGCCTGTATCCAGAATCTTCACCAGTTGTCAGTCTTTCTCTGTATTGACAGATTGATGTAATCATTGTCCTAATAAAATTCCTATTTTTTTTTCCTACTGTCTATTGAGACTTTTTTTCAATCATACACAAATCCACCTTAGATAAAATCTAATTTTTTGGGGCCTGTAGTTTAAATATCTAAAAATCCTTTTGGGCACACTCAGTTTTATACAAGTTGGTAAAACTCCAATAGACATTTATGAGACGATAGTTTCCATTCATATACTGCCACAATTAAAACTTTGACTAACACTACTCTGGTTCTCCTCTAATGGTATACTAAAAGAAATGGCTTCAAAAATCAGAAGTTTCTTTTTTTTTTTCCTTTGGTCATCATTTCTGCTCTGTGCTGTGGTTCCACTCAGATACAGTTGTTTTCATAATGATTATTTTTTACCTATTTCTTACCTTTTGCTATAATTTAAGCTGTACCGGTGACCTATCAGCAGAGAAATTCAAGGAATTTTAATCCACTTAGATTAATTACTTTGTTCTGTGTTATGTTTAAATCCTGCATCCAAAGAAACATCTTTTTACAGTCTGACCTTAATTGATAAGATACCCAAAAAGTCAGTTCCTTCAGTATTGACACTCTGAACGCTTTACTTTATATGTCTAACTTCAAATGAACGTGTTGCTCATTGGCAAAAGATACAAATATGAATCCTGTCAATGTCACTACTGCATTACAAGCGTGATATCACAACAGAAAATATGTCATGTGTTTGTGGCAAGAGCAGTTTATTATCCTCTAAGAATATACAAATAATTTCTTGGAATTTACCCATGATAGCTAATGCAAAACATAATTTCTGAGAAGAGAGTCTGTACTCTAACTTGTTGCACAGCAAGGGGTGGATTAAAGATTTGGGGGGGATATATTTTGGATTTTTTTTTTTCCGACACATCATGTTATTATACTACACATCTTTAGGCATTAGTCACATCATCACTTCTCAGATGAAGAAGCACATTCACCACCATGATATGTGACATGCCCCAAGTAATATATTATCTGTAAAATAAGGCTTGTGCATGCTTTCTGGTCTCAGAAATTCGAATTCTCACTTTAGATCTAATAAATAAATAAATAACTAATCTGGATGTCTTCCTCCCTGAGACTCTCTTCTTAAGTGAAAAAGAGTCCTCCATATGTCTCCCAGATCACTCATAACCGAGCAAGATAGGATAAAACATTTGCTGCATGAATGACAATAGGGAAGAAAATTTTGTGAGAGGGACAGAAAGTAGGGTTCCTCTTTTTTTTTTTTAATTTTATTTTGCATAACAGCAGTTCTTTTGACATTTTGGATGGTGTAAGTATGAACAATTTTTCCATTTTCGATACTTTAAGGAACTTTAAATACAGTTGGGAGCTGGGAACAATTTGGTAGCTTTACCTGCTTTTTCCACTCAGTAGAAGGATCAAAAAATTCTATTTTCATCCCTCTGATCTTGCATACCTGAAGTCAGAACTTACCTGATGGTTAAGTCATGATACTTCTTGCAATGACAGAAGCAGAAAGAAAGCAAAAGTAGTCTATCTGGTAAGCCGTATTCAGTCCTCTACCAGAAGTCTGTTTTTTTCAGGAGGGAAACTAAAATGAATGCACAAAGTCCTGCTCAAAAATCTCAGTACTAAGACTCAATAAAAATCCAGAATGGAAAATATATGAAAAATGCTTATTTTTTTGAAAACTGTTTTCTCACAGGAATTCAATATATAATGTGACAAATTATTTCAGCCCAAGACACATAAGGATCTGTTCTGTACTGTACAGAATGAATAAGAATGAATGAATTCTTGCTAAGAATAACAAAAATAAAACTTATCAGAAAACCACAAACAGTTCCTGGTATGATACCATTTACGTGAAGATGCAAAAGCAAATGTACCCTTTGATATTTACACAGACTAAACACAATATCTATCTGTAAATTCATGTCTTCGTTATAACAGGTTATATTCAACTCATCTAGGAAAGATAAAACTGTAGTCTCAGACCACAGCTAAGAAAGCTCTATCCTAGTGCAGTATCTGGAACAGAACTGCTGTTATTAGTATTTTCAAAGGTATTTTAAATAGGTATTGTGAAAGAAAATGCAGAAACAGCATCTGCTGTCACAGCCTCCTGGAGCGTAACACAGCAAGCTACTATTTCCTTAAGCCTGAATTGAGGAAGGCAGAAAAGAAAGAAAAATATCACGGAGAAGGAAAAGTGTATGCATTGGGATAAAAAGCACAGAATTCTAAGAAGAAATAAGAATGTGTTCCCATTTATTCTGGTCATATCTCAGGGCTTGATTTTAAAGTAGTATACTTAAAACATCCTAATCCATGCCCGAGGCTTCTAGGTGTTTGTGTGAGTGTGAGTGGACTTAAGAGGCACAGAGATTTCAGAAAACCTGTTTCTGTGTTGCAAAGGGTGATTAATTCTTGTTGAGTAGAGCCTACTTCACTTAGCCTGATAATATTGTGTTCCTTGGTTGCTAGGAAAAGGGAGGAAAAGAGCTGTCATAAACAAGCAAGTAAGCACCCAGCTTGGTAACTCAAGATATCATCTCACTTTATGAAATTACACTGCATCCTCTTCTGCAATAAAGAAAAAGCAATGCCTTTTCCAAATTATGCTATAATATTGATTTTTTTTCCTTTTATTTTTAAGTGGAGCTAGCTCTTCAAAATATAACAACATAGATTATCACTCCTCTCAAGAAGCTACAGAGTTTAATCATTTGGAATAGACTCAAATCATAAGGAACAAATCCAGTGTATTCACGTAAACCAACAAGCAGCTCTGGAACATCTTGAGAGAAAAAGATACATAGTCACACCAAATAGATCCTTGAACAATTATCTGTGCTATACAAACTGTGGAGTTTCTAGCCCATCCTTCAAACTGGAGTGTTGTGTTTTTCTTCCTCTTTATTTCTGCATTTAGGGGAGCTACTCCAAAGCCTCATGCCCCCACCCACACTCAGGTAAGTACCACTTCTAAGTGCCGTGGTACTTACAGTCATCTCTTATGAACAAATTTCCTACATATAGAGATGTGACTTCGAAAAAGTACCCATGAGATACTTTCTTAAAAATGTTCCAAAAGCACTTACATACTGTTTATACATGGACCTAAAAACAAAATAATCACTTTCTTGAAAGTGTTTTTTTGCCAAATCTAGAGTGGCCTTCTAAGGCTTTGCCTGAGGCACATTGCAACAAATTTCAGACTTTCTCAGCTGCAGAACAATTTTTCAATTGCAAGATCACCAAAAGTCATTCTTTTTTGAAGTACAAGCGAGAATCACAATTTTGTTTTCTAAAGTCACAGCATTCTCTTGGTCCTTGACATATTAGATGGTCTTCTAAGTACACTGAGAATCATCCTCTGATGATTCAATGCCATCAGGATGATTTAAACAGGCCAGTCCAATAACGCAGTTTAACTTCCACCAAAAGAAACACATCTGCCCTGGCAGACTGGGCAGCTCAACTCTGCCCCTGCTGCTACATCTTGGTCAAACATTTAGCAACTAAGGGTCACAGCTAACAGGACTGGTAGTAGTTTTACAATCATTCAGCAGGAAATAGGGCCATACAACACTGACTGACAGGAAGGCCTGACTTTTTGACTCTTTAATTGACTGGAAAGCTGTATAGAGTGATTCCTGGGAAAGGAGAAAAATTGGATACTTCTGCCAGAAGAGAAAATATTTGTTGTAGAGGAAGGAATACTGCAGAGTGAAAACAAAAGAGGCATTTTTGGATCACTTCCACATAGTGTGGAGAGTACTGAGTGGGAAGATAGAGAAATATTGACATCAAGAAAGCTTCAAGAGAGAGGGGGACATTAAATTGGATTTTTTTGAGTAATACTCACCATTCTTCCACTGAAATTATAATACAAAAGTCCTACAACAAAAGGTGGGTGAGATAATGATGCATGTCATCAAAACAACTGACTTCCAAACATCTGCTTTACTGTTGCTTGTATGGGTTGCAGAAGGTTGAATCATGTCTGAGTGATATCTGCCTTATGCAGCTGCACAGACATCTCAAAACATTGACAAGCAGGAGCCAGTACCCTGAAAGTATGCAATACACTGTGGTTGGTTTATTTTTTTGTTTGTTTTGTTTTTTTCTTGGGGGGGGTTGAGGTTTTTGTGGGTTTTTTTGGGGGGGAGGGGGGTTGCCATATTTTTTGTTTTTGTTTTTGTGTTTTGTTTTTTTTTTTAATATAGGGTAATGGCGTTTACAATAGAGAACGCTTTCCTACTCCAGTGGCTGGGTACAGACTTCTGTATCCCTGCATACTGTGACTCTCCCGATCCTTTCTGCACAGCCTCCATAGTTTTTCTTGTTCACAAAACTCAGTGTGTCCAGACTCCAACAGGAGGTTGAACTTGTTGAGTGAGAAGAGGCAAAAAGCTGAAATCATCAGTGACTCAACCCTGACAAACAGGGCAGTCAGTTAACCCTCCTGAGAAAGTGTATTTGTGATATTACCGACTGCCAGAGAACAGGCTCCCAGATCTGTAAGGGTTTTGCCTCAAGGCTTGTTTCTACCAATCACAAAACCAGTAGCTGACAAGAATGACCAATACTAAGTTTCTCTGTAGAAATAAAAAACAAAACAAAAACAAACAAACAAAACCACACAAAACAAACTAACAAACAAGAAAACAAAAAACCTAAAACAAAACAACCCCGACAAAGTTAATTTTTTCAGGTTCTCTATAAACTAATATTGTATTTTTACCTCTTGGGCAGTGAGATCTATTGACCATCTGCACATTGGCTTGTGACTTCTTAGGCTTATTCTGTAAATAGTGACTAATTTAAATCAAGGCCTTCCACAAGCTGGGTTTGCAGCATGAAGGGATCTCTAATATAATTGCTCTGCTGAACAGGTCACATACTTTTCACATCAGATACCACTTTTGTTTAGTTGGTTTTGTGGAGAAGCTGAAAAAGGTTATCTGTATTCCTTCAAAGAAAATGACACAAATCTTCTCACTCTGAAAATGCAATTTAATATCCAAATAGCAACAGGACACTCAAAAATCTAATTCTCATCATCATCCAGAAGACGTCCACCAATTTGTTCTGGTCTTTGAGGTATTTATCCACTATTTACAAGTAAAGGATGTAGAAGCTGTGAATCCAGCCTACTAAAAATCTTCAAATCATTTAAATTACATTTATTTTCCCCCATTGGGTGTCAATCATGAGAAAGGGCTTTTATAATATCTTTCAAGTTCTTGTCTGCATGCTGAGAGGTTAAAACTATTTCTTGAAATAATAATACAAAAAAGAATGTTTTCATGATCTGAAAGCTGTGGAACTTCAGGAAGAAAATGATAAGTAGGAAGAGATTATTATATTTTGTATTATTTTTACTTTAATTTCCTAACATAGATGCACTAGAGATGTTAATGCACAACCTAAAACAGAAGACAAATATGACTATTTCTCATGACCATTTTATCCTTTCTTCACTGAAGTGATCCATATTAAGAAATGAAAAAAAAAACCCAACAAAAACACTAGTTTCAATTGAAATCTTTCAGATTTAATAGATATTTCTCTTCTACTGTCATCTAGCAAAAAATTACAATGAACATGTATCAAAATAATATCCACTATGATTTTGGACATGAAAATAAATTTTGATCTGGTAGGGGGTTTGTGGTTTGTTTGGGGGGAGGAGGGTGTTTTGTTTGGGAATTTTTTTTGGGGGGGGGGTTTGCTTGTTTGTTTTTGTTAAAAGATAAAGAACTTTTTACAGGATTCCTTCTTCCCTACTTTTGATAAGTAGACTTGATATTTCCCATTAACATGTTTTGAATTTACATGTTGTGGAAAGCAAATTATTTCTAAGCTTCAGTAGCACTTTGTGTTCCAACATTTATATCAAGATCTTTCACTTAGCTGAACAGAATTACATTATCAGTTCATAAGAGTGTTTTAATTTTCCCTCCTAATGCTGCTTTTGAAATTTCAGTGCCAATACTTTGATGGAAATTTGTGTAGTATAGCTGCCAGTCAAATGAGACACAGGCAATGTAAAGGAGAAGATCATAAAAACTCTTAACTGATTTGCTATATATTTTAGCAAATTATAGAAATACAAATTTTACAAAATACAAAAATAAAAAAGGCAAATAGATGATGAGTCAAAACCAGAAAGAGACAAAAACATGAAGACAAAATGTATTATTCAAAAACTGTTGTAATTTACACTCCTATACATTATTGAGATTTGAAAAATATTATTTCTATATTTAAATCCTCTAAGATGGAGAGGTGGATTTTACTTTTTTTATTTTTCTTTAATAGTTTTTGAATAAGTTTATGCACTGGTTAAAGATAAACCAGCAGCAAAAAGGAACCCAGCTCAAAAGAGGTTACAAGTCAGAGCTACAATTTACTAAAAATATTGCAATTAATCCAATGATACAGAGAAAAATTTGATTTAACCCACAAAAGAACAGATGTATAACCCAGCACCCTGGGGCACTAACAGAATGATATTTGTTGGCCCCCGCGCTGAGCACCACAAGGTTCCCTCTGAGTGCAAAGTAAAAGGAAAAGAAAACCTGTTGAGGAGGATGATTGTCACAGTCTTGCTGACAGTGGCAGTCACAGTCTTGTTGAGGTTCTAATCCTCTGGATCCAACAAGTCCCAAAACATGAAGATTATATATCCTCAGGTTCAGGTGGGAATGCCCAGTAGCTCCCCCAGGGAGGGGAGTTTCACAGTGGGTGTTTTAACTCTGTGAGTTATGGGATATTTTTGGAATCTTTGATGGCCCATTAACAGGTGCGACCCCTCAGGCTAGGCATGAAGGTGCTCATGTTCCCCCCAGGGGGGAGTTATAACAACTGAGTCACTGGTGTGAAGACAGAAACATTCCTGTGGCTCGCAGAGTTCTTTAACACCCAGCTCGTAGCCTGAGGAGTCAGGTGTGCCCTGGGCAGCTGCTGCAAATGATCCATTATTAACAGTTCATCAGAAATTACTCAGAGGGTGTAGAATACCCAGTTTTGGTTACACCCACACAACAATAAACTGGTCCTAGCTACTGTAGCTAGGACACTTTAATAATTAATAATCAAATCTCAAATTAGGGAAAAGAGAAGCTGAGATTTTCTAGAACAACCAGCGTCCTTATTTCCCCCCAGTTTCCTGGAGTAAGTTTCAAAGGTAAGGGGTCATTTTGATACATCTTGAGAAGAATACTAATGAGAATATGCAACACCATAATTCAAAGAAATACACCTTTCTGAAAAGATAGACTTAAGGCACACTCATATTCCCATTGTTTCCTAAGTAAATAGTTAAAACAAGTTACCCTCAGCTACCATTGCTGTGTGTCCCACTCTGACACACAAAACTTAACCCAAGTAATCACTGCAGACTTTCAATATTACTTCAGGTTTGTAATTCAACTTAAAAAATATTAATCTACCTGTACATGAACACATTTCTGTGGCTTAAATAAGAATCAATAATGGGACATGAAAACCCCATTTCTCTTTTCCCCCAGCAAGACCTTAGCCCTTTCCTTTGCCCTGGCATTTCATGCTTTCTCTTCCCAAGGGTGATGACATTTGCAAACAGCAATTCATTAGAAGCACATATGTGCATCCAAGTATTCAAATTTACCAGCAGTACCAGAAGTAAGGGTCCAGTGGATCTTTATCACTTTCTAGTACTCTGACAAATCTCTCTGAGCAATATGAACAGATGTGGAGCAGTTTTAGCATGAGAGTGCCAGGTACCTGAATAGCCAAAATCTGTGCATTGATATGAGTTGAAATATGGATATCATCTCAAAATGGGGAAAGCTCTTATCATTGTCTCAGCTCTTCCAGAATCTATTACAATAATTCCCACTGAATTCAGAGATGCCTACCTGATTAAAGAAGAGCTGATGAATTAAAGGCTTCCCAGCTGCTAAGCTCAGCCACAAAGTCACTGATGACTTCAACAGATGGTCCTGCTTTTAGGCCATTGAGAACTTTATGAGCCATTTATCCTCCTTCAGGCAACTCATCATGTGAAATAAGGAACAGAACGATGTACTAATGCATTTTGTAACCAAATGCTCTGGGACATGTCTTTCCTGAGTGGCATCCAAATCCCCTCCACTTGAGCAACCGCTATAGACAAAAAATTAGTGGAGTTAAATAAAAAAATAAGTCAGTAAAACACTTTGAACAGTATTGCAGAAAAAGTGTTTTCTCATCTGAAATAATACTAGGTTTGGGTCGTTTTTGTGGAAGGGACTTTGTAGAGGTTATGAAGGCATAAACTTTGGTTTTCAACTCTATTTTTGTTAAATTTCATAGCTTCAACAAAGCTATTCACTAAGGAGTATCTTACTTCAAAATTAGTCCCTGGGCTTGAGTGTAACTACAGTTGTTCTTGCCTAGAGTCAAGTGATCAGACAGCATCACAACAAAATCTTCCCATGTAATTTTCATAGCACAGGTTTCTTGCTGACATAAGACAAAGTTAATGAGACAACAAATTAAAATGGTGTGTACTGTAAAGAAAATCAGTTAAAGCCACTGTCTTTAGTTCAAATATATTTTTTATACTTATATAAAAGTCTGTATATGTGTGTCATATGGGATATGTTGTAGGAAAATCTTTTGGATCACATCTAGTCAATTCTACCAAAGAAGTCAGTGCATTCCCAAGACAGGACCTTTAAATCAGTGACTTGTTTTTCCAAAATGTTTTTTAGTGTTTATGAATGGCACATCCCTTCAGTGCTCAGGAAGGAGGCATGTCTGTGTTCTGAGATCACGGCAATTAGGGAGCTGTGTCTACATTAACACTTCTAAAGGGTTACGAAAAGGGAACAGAAAGAAGGTGGGAAGAAAATCTTTATTTTAATTAATTGGTTAATTATTTACCACTGTTAATCCAATCACAGTCTGAAATAGTACTAAGATATGTAATCAATTTATGACTTCACACCCTTTTCATGCTGCTTACCTGGGAAAATGGACAATAAAAGATACTCTACATACCATGCAAGGTACTATTTTTAATTCTCTTTTTTTTTACATCAGGTCTGAATTTGTCCTCTCTAGTAATAAAAAGGTTATTAATCTAAGAGTATGAAACAAATTCAGAGAGTAGTACCATAGAATTCAACTTCTTTTCTGTGGTTCTTTTCAGGCATTTAAATTACATTCTCATCAAGATGATGATTTTACTTCAGAGTGATTATTCCTTAATCCTATTACAAAAGCATGTGTTGAAAGTGACCAGTTTTATATTGTTAGTTGTTTTGTTGTGCTTATTATTATGGCTTCTGCTGAGCCTATTGCAGTGGCTAAGAGTAGACACAGAAGCATCAACCACTCTCAGCAGCAGGACTCGGTGACTTTCCATAAAACCACAAGAGTTTGTTGGTTGTGGGTAGTGAAATTGCTGATTTTTAATGCTATATTGAAGTTACAGGTCAGCATTTCAACTCTGTATTTTCATAAATAATTCATTTCCTATTATTAAGGATTTTTAAGGAAAGGAAGAAAAATGAAATCAACAGGGATAGCAACATGCTGCAGTCTCAGATGAAAAAATCCCAAATACTATTCTCAGTCGCTGGAATATGTTTTTAATAGTGTAACCCTAATCAAATTTGCTATTGGGTCCCTGACAAGCTATTTATTGCTTAATTCCTTTTCTTTTCTGCACCAATAAAATTTTTATTCTAAACATTTGCTATTGAACAATAGAAGCCTGCTGTGAGATCATTCCCACTGATTTAACGTTGATTATTTTCACATAGCAGCTGTCACTAGGTATTCCACATTCTTAAGCTCTATCATTAGAGAGGAATCACAGACCCATTTCTGACTGTGGATGATGGCATTCTGGTGACTCTGAGCCTGCTGTGCTACTTTCTACAGAATGGAAGTGGGAGCTCAGCTTAACAAATAAAAAAATTGTTAAAATTCTGCTTGTATTTAAGTGAATTGGTGAAGCTTACACTTCCTATCATTGTAGGGATGTTGCATTAAAATGATTACAAATAATTATCTATTAACAAAAGGTAAGAGTTAGTTCTAATAATTGTCCTTGAATACACTAATGTATATCTTAACAGGTAATAACAGGTTGTTACAGCTCTTAGAGTAAAGAATTTATGATTCAACATAAGTACACACCTTATAAATTCTCATGTAAATTGGAATAAAGTACTTCTGTGAAATTATTATGCTTCAGTTATGTAGCAAAGTGTTATTATACCTCTTTAAAGTGTTAATGACCTTGTAGAGCCCATTTTAGAATCATAGAATCACAGAACGGTATGGGTTGGAAGGGACCTTAAAGATCATCTAATTCCAATCCCCCTTCCCCAGGTCATTCATTTTAATGATGATAAATAGGTGCATACACACTGAAGAAAAAGGTACGAAAAACCACAAAGAAGTAAAAAAAGGAAGAAGGAAAAACTAAGTTGTTTCTGAGCCAAAAGTTTGATAGGTCATAGGCTTGCATTAACTTCACCTTTGCAGTTGCAAGTAGATGTTTAAAATGTATGGCACTAAAATCCTTTCTGAGAGAAAGTTATCTTCAGGCTTCAAAGAGGGAAGCAAATGGGTACATATTTTTGTAAAGAGATCAGTTCAATTTATTCTGCCAGGGGCAGTAAAGTTTAGGCAATATGTCAGGTATCTCAGATCTGCCCAGAAATCCTGACCCTGTGTGACTGGAAGCAAGAAAGCCACTGTGTCAGCAATGGACAGAATGTGCAGCAAGTGGGGGTCTTCTCCCTACTCACACACACCCTCTCCCATTCCAAGGGTGCAGGCAGTTTCCCCAGTTCCCCTCTGACAGTCCTGTGTATTGTTATTCCCATGCTGGGAGCAATGGTATACACATAGAAACATTAACTTCTCCAAGAAAAATATTAGACAATGGAAATTATTCAATTCTGTTGCCAAAACCCAGACTTTGTAGAACAAAAAAAACCCCAAACCATTCTGTTTAATGCAGCTACTGTCCATATCTGTGTGTCAGTATCTGTTGTGTGATATGTACATACATGATGGATACCTGTTTGTGGAGGACAATGTAGGATGCAGATCGCTTAGGTGATCCATTAACATAACTCTGTTGATGAAAATGTGCTGGGACTTCTCTTAATGTCAAAACATTGAAAATTGGAGATTTTGTTTGTTGTGTTTAGCTTTTGATAAAAAACCATAAGAGTTCAGCTAAGACTATAAAATTGTAGCCTGAAGCCTGAAAGGTTCATGAAGCTATGAGGAGACAAAGGTGAAACAGAAATGCCTGCGGAGTAAGTGTAGAATTTGCCAACTCTCCAGCTGCAATGCTTACATGGAACAGTATGATTTGTATTTCTTCCTTTCAGAAAAGTTATTGCAGGAGCTAAGAAGACATAGGACAGAAACAGAAAAAAAACCTTACCTCTCTCGTATTTAATATTGTCCCTTTCTCCCCACACTTTCAAGTTACATGTTGAAAGTCAGTAAATTGCTACATTTGGTGCTGCTTATTAATTCCCTGTTAAAGCCCATAGTGCCTTTCAGTCATTTCATCGTGGATTTTTTTTTTCTTTGACTCCTAAACAAGAAGCTTGTCAAGACTGTCTCTGTTTTGCTTGTTTTTTATACCATCTAGACAATTGGATACTTTGAGGCTATATGATGCTTCAACATGATTTCCCCAGCACCACCACTCCACCACTGTCTCTTTATTGGAATCAAAATTTAGGGGGGAAAAAAACCCAAAAGATAGAAGGATGAAATGTATCATTGCTTTTGCTGTGTCTAGGATGCTATTCTGGACCACTAAGAAATAAAATTAAGATATAATTTTAAAAAAATAGAAAAAAATAATATAAGAAAGAAAACCAACCCACCACACACAAACCCCCTTAAACTAATACAAATAAGCAAGCAAGCAGGCAGCAACAAAGCAACAACCAACTAAACAAAACCAAACCTAGGACCAAACCATGCACACAAGAAAACAAAAATGTCAGAAAATATTCAATGACAAAAATCTACATTTTACTAAGAAGTTCTCAGAAATCATTTGAGTCTACATGAGTGAAGGATAATTTTTGGACAAAGAATGGAAATGCCAAAGTTTTCTCTTCATGACTGTCTCTACTACAGCTGATCTGAGACAAACAGGCAAAAGGAGAACTGTGAACTACTTCCTTTTACAGGAGAGAAGAATCTCATAGCCACTTTTTGAACACCAATTTTTTTTTGGTAAAAAGAAAGATGCTTACAACAAGGTAGGCAAGGCAGCAGTGGGAATCCCCTTAAGAGAACTAAAAAGTGTGCACTTAGTCTTCCTTTAATGTAAAAATAAGGGGTTAAAAAATGGACTACACTTAAGAGGAGTCATGAATTAAAGGCCCATGAAGAAATGTTCACATGTATTTTTCCAGCAAGAGATTATTTAAGTATGACTAAACTGAATGAACTTGAACTATTGATCAGTTCTCTCGAAAAAAAAAAAACCCTGAAGATTTGACTAGGAAACTGCTGGAAGCTCTGAATCACTGTTTTCTGCAAAGATATATTTATTCTGTGCAATTCAACACATAATTAGAGAAAACATCAAACACTTTAATGAAGCTGCAAGAGAATAATACTACCTGGCTTATCCAATATGTGAGACAGTGCATTGGGAACCTCTTAGGATTCTCCTGAGGTCTGTGTTGATTCAACAAGCAGCCTAGCTGAGAAGACCAACAAAGAAATAACCTCTCAGGAGCAACACTGGTTTTGTGGCTGTTTATTTTTTCAGAAACTTACAGTGGAATTGCTGAGAACAGCTATGGCAATACCTGTTTAGCTACAAGGGACACATTGTGGAACATTTTTTCCCAATCAGTTATGTAGGATTGTAGCTTCCATAGTTCTTTATTTGCAAACATTAAAACCATTCAAAAGAATACACTCCTACTGAAACTCTTCTTGTGTTTGTTCATCCATCCAAGTAGAGAGGGTGGCATTGGGCCAAGCACATAATCCATAATCGGCTCATTTGATGCCAGGCACAATTTAAGCCATTTTACAGTTTAGTTCCATTTGAATCTAACATAGCTGCTCTCTGCTGTTCCAATGATTTGCTTGGCTGTTATGGAGAGGAGCGTTATAGCTCCATGAGTGTTAAACCCAAAAATGTTAATCCAAATGTAGTTAATTAAGAGAGAAAACATTTCTCTTTGCAACTTTGATATTCACCTCTGTCCTTAAGATGCACAACTATGTTTTTATTCAGATAGCAAGTAAGAATGAATGTTTTGCCATAGGTGTGAATTTTTCACTTTAGAACGTAAACTAATGGAACACTAAAATCACTAAAAAATTAAGACCAATGCATAGAGTTACAGAAATGTTTTCTCCTTGTATTTTAGGATTAAATTTCAAACAGTGAAGATTTTCCAGTCCCATGTTTTCCTTTTGCATACTGTCTGCTTGTCTTTTTATTTATTTTTACAAATAATTCTCAATAATGGCGTAGATAAGTAAATCAGATCATTACAAGAACACTGGTCTGAGCTTATAATTATAAATCTCTGACCTTGCAGTAAAGTTTAACAATGGGATTATACAGCTTCTCAGATTTCCCTCTAAGGGTCATCCTAGTACCAATCCTGAGTCTCTCTTGAGTCCACTGAGCCTTTTTTTCAGGTTACCCTTATGTCTTTTTTTTTCTGTAGTCTGGTGAAAGGATAAAAGTGAAGGGATAATTTTTTTGGAGGGAAGGTGGTCATAAGTTAGACCCATAAGTGAGTAATGCAAAAATTTGGAATCCTGATTTAGTTATAGAAACCCATTTTGTGTATCACATTCTGTAGTAAGTTTCTTGCACATCAGATTTCTGCTATAATAAAGCCATTGTAAACTTACTTTTTAATGAACTTACATAAGCTCAGCTAATTCAGTTTTCCTAATATTATTACAGATGTCTTTTTAGTGCCAATATAATATATATGGGTAAGTATCTATAGGTAAAATTAACCCTTCTTAAAACCAATGATAACTTAAATTAACATCCTTTTATTGCTTTTTAAAAAGCAATAAATGCTGTTATTAATTCCCTTCCCAATACATCGTTCTGGAAATTAAATGCATTTTTTAATATTATCAATAGCTCTTTTTTTTCTTTTTAAGCCAAAAAAATGTGGTTTTCTATTTTGTTAAAATATTAAGTGATATTTCCTATTCTGAATAGGACTCAATGTGTCTCTTATCTCTGCAGCAAATGAGAAGTTTCATCCAAGATGCCAAAGTGACAAGACTTTGTCTTTTCTGATTAATTATGTAGACAACTACATTAGTTATTCTGTCTGATGTTGGTGACTGCGTTCTAAGCAAATTCCTTCTCTGAGCAGGAGTAAAGAACGAATGGGCTTGTAAATAGAACTTCAGTTCCACGTTGACATTGGCTCAGTCCTTTGTTGTTACTGGGAACACTTAAAATATAGAGACTCCTCTAAATTCAGGAAGAAAGCCACCAGAGGAAGCTGAGAAGTTTGTAAGTTAATATTAATACTGTGCTTGTGTTTAAGTGTTAATGAGCTACAGAGAATAAGTGTATTAAGATCATCTTTTTAAAGTTCACAAAAATAGGAGGTTTCCTACGCTCTTGGCCGCTAATGTACAATAGCTTTCAGGCTCACAGCTTCCTAATGCATGATCCTTTCTAAGGATCTGTTTTGATGATATTAGGGGAGAACAGTGTCCATATATTTGTGGTAAAATTCACTGATACTTCCTCTTAAAATAATGAGGGCTAATAAGGTTTAAAATTGTCAGACAGAAAGCCCAAGAGAAATCATTTTTTCATTGCTTAGTTTGCTCTGCAGGGCACTTCCGTTCTTCTATCCAGCTTATGTTAGCAAATCCTTAACTGTGGCAATCAAGACTGCATTTTTCACCTCATGAAGTATATTGTGTCAAAATCAAAACCACTGATAGAGCGATTTAGGAGTCTGGTGTTTTATCAGAAACAACAAGATAACTTGGTGTACCTAATGTTCTTTCCTGGCAAACTGGTGATAGCACACACTATATTGTTAAAATGCACTCCTGGGAAAATGAACCATAGTCACTCATTTTGGACTCTAAAATGTGAAACACTCCTAACAACCAAACAGGATCACCTGGAAAGTTTGCAGGTGTTTTTCCTTTTTGTTTTGTTTTGATTTTTTTGTTTGTGTTTTTGTGGATTTTTGTTTGTTTTTTTTTTTGTTTGGGGTTTTTGTGGGGGTTTTTTGCTTTTTTTTTTGTTTGGGTTGGGTTGGTTTTGGTGGTTTTGTTTGTTTTTGTTTTCTTTTTATTATCCATCCAGTATAAATCTATTGGCTTGTGATTATCTACTTCATGATATAGTGCTGAAGTGGATGTGTATTAAAATTCTATTATATTGAACAAGGTTCTGTAACCATTTTGTGTTAACTGTTATCTTGCATCTGATCTCTCATGAGTCTGAGAGTCCTATTTAATCACCATGTTCAGGGTTGAACACATGGAAAATGTAAATCTCTTTGTTAAATCATTTGTCTTCAAATAGTCAGGAGCGTATGTGCAGGAGTCACTGAAAATCTCACAGAATATTTCCTGTCTTGGTCCTATCTGCTTTTAAGAGGAAGATAGAAAAACACTTAGGTTTCTTAACCACAATAAAAGCACAAACTTGAGTTCAAAGTCACAAATAAATAGCAGAGTTCCACCTCTGAACTCTGTAAGAGGTCTCTGTGTGCCCTTAGGAAACATACTCAACAAAAGAGTGGCCTATCAAGGGTAGGGCTGTAGTTACCTTAGAAACCTTGAATTTATCCACAAATTCTCTATTGCTGTTTTTATTATACAGGACAACAAATAAAAAGGCTTTTAATTTGGATGCTGTTTTGTTCTCTTCTACAACAACACAGTAGAAAGCACTAATATGAAAAAATGCTCTAAAAAAAGCCCAGAAAACTAAAAAGTTCCTTCAGGCTTCTTCATTCCTGCAGGTTGCAGTTGATCTGTCTTGCTTTAATCAAGTTAAAGTTGCAGAATCAAATTCCTAACATCAAAGTTACTAAGAAAAAATACTTTCTGCTTTACAGGAAAATCACTGTTTCAAAAGAGTTGTAAGTTGAATGTGAAAAACCACTCAGGTTTCAAATCTTTAGATCTGAATCACTGTTAAGACAAATAGATAGCAACATAACTTCATTCAGAATCTCTGAACCAACATTTTTATAGAGTCAAAATGTAAGAGTTTATTTCCTACTTACTGTGGCATGCAGATACAATATTGAAAACTATGTAAAATCTTAATAAATGAATCTAAGCAACAAAGATAGACTCAAACACCAATCCTTTCTCAGTCGATTCTAATTTTTGACAAATGAAATGGTTCGAAAAATGCTCTAAAAAGAAAAAGAAAGTAATTTTCACTCCTGAAAACTTCAGGAGAATAAATTTTCCCTTTTTACCTGACAGAATCTCTATTTGGTTTGATTAGGACCATATATGTATTCTGGTGTAACTGAGATTTTCAAGCAAATCCTGTGTAAGGTGATTCTGCTTTCCACTCTCTCACACAGCACAATGCTAACTGGAGATTTCTTCCCATCTATGGCCTTATTCAATGCTGCTCAGCAATCTCTGAACACAAATCCCTTCCAAATAACTGGAGAAGACAGGATGTACACAAAAACAACTGTATGCAGGTAACAAACTCAAATTTCAACTTGCAAGCAGAACCAATGGCCAAAGCTAACAACAGGAGTGAGCACTCCTTGGTGATACTCCAGTGGCATGGAACAGGATACAGGTTTGTGGTACTGGTCAGGGATATTACTTCTACACAGACAGAAGTGATGACCCAAAGTTACATGCATGCACTGTTAAAGGAGAATCATAGAATCATCAAGGTTCGGAAAGACCTCAAACCTTTGACTGATCGCCACCTTATAAACTAAACCATATCAATAAACTGCCATATACAGTCATTTCTTGAACGATTCCATGGATGGTGATTCCACCACTGCCCTTGGCAACCTGTTTCAATGCCTGAACACTCTTTAAGAAATTTTTCCTGATGACCAACCTCAATCTATCCTGGCATAGCTTGGGGCTATATTGTACTGTCCTGACCCTTGTTCCCTGCGAGCAGAGCCTGACCCCTCCCTGGCTCCCCCCTCCTGTCAGGGAGTTGCAGAGCCAGAAAGTTCCACCTGAACCTCCTTTTCTCCAGGCTGAGTTCCCCAGCTCCCTCAGCTGCTCCCCCTCAGACTTGTGCTCCAGCGTCTTCACTTTCTTCTGACTCTGTGGTCTGGCTGAGCACAACCCTTCCTATGTTTGTTCAGGAAATTAACCCAGGTGATACCATCTGTCTTGCCAGGCAAGATGCCAGACCAGATGCTGTAGCTGAGTGGTTGCAACAGGCAGAAGTTAACTGTCCCGTTCACAGCCCGACAACTATATGGCTGCTTTAGAAAGAATTACCTTCCACCAGGTTTTCTTGAATTCAGAGCAATTCCTGTACCTTATTGCTATCAGGAATTAGCAATACAGGCTGATTAATGTGGTTCCAGAAGAGGCCACACAAGATATAATTTTTGGATATTTTTAATCACAAATGAGGAAAAAAAAACCCAAACCCAAGTGGGAATCCCAATTGTGATAACATAATATGAAGATTGTAGGAGAACGTGTATGTCTTTACCTCAGATAGCAAACACCACTTCAGATAATATGTATTTCATTTGAATTTACTGCACAGAATAAAAATGACACAATCCCTAGATATGGTATCATAATTCTCTCATTCAGCCCCACTGTAGGCCAGTTTCGGCATTTAACACAGAAATATGAGGAAAAATGTAGAAAATTGGTATTATGGACCTAAATTTCTTACTGTAAATATTTTAGTTACTTTATTCCTGTTTTGTATCATTTTTATGGACTATATTTCAGAGAGGATTCATATCAAGCATTGCCTACTTTATATAGGTACTATATATTGTAGATTTAGGCAAAGAGCAAATTCAGTTAACTGTCTGTGTGAGTGCTGTTTTGCAGTGCCATGTATATATAACAAATTTATGGTCAAGGGGATTCTAGGACAGGCATTATTATTGCATCAGGTTTTAATCATAATAATTGATGCTGGCTGACAGTATAATCTTTTTGCTGATATTTCTTAGCTCTGGGTATCATAACTCTCTTACATTTCTGAGTTGCAAATTATCATTGAGAGGGCAAAAAATGCCAGGCAAGCACAAGTTCCAACTTGATCACTTTCACAGCAATTCTTTGAAATACTCATCTACATATGCTTTGCAAGTGTTCTTTCACTGAGCTTTAAAAAAACATTAACACCTTTTTTTCCCATTGAGAGTAGACTGACCCACCATCCTTCCTGAAAACAGTCCCAGTTGCTGTCAGAATACCATAAAGATCATCAGATGATGCTTACTACACATATATGAATGCTGGGGATGAATCCTCACCATTTACTTGTGCTCTTTTCATTAAGGAGTATGCACAAACCCAGATGTAACCAAGATTGAAATTCTAGGATATTTGGGGTCAATTCTCAAGCCCAGAGATACATAATTTGCTAATTTTCATTTTGTATAGCATATTTATAACAACCCCTTTATGTCACCTTTACCTTCAAAAGATCATATATTCAATTTTCTAAAGAAGAAATGCCAAAGCCATAACAATCCTTTTGTTATGTTGATTTGTAAAGACTAAAAACAATCTCTAATATATTCTGATTTTAGGCAATATATTCTCCATTCTGAACTAAGTACTCCAAGGAAGCTTGAGTTCTTTTGTTTTGTGATATTTTGTTTTTGTTGTTCTGTTTTGTTGGTTGGTTTGGTTTGGTTTTTCTATTTGCTGTGAATTGAACTATGTTTTTAGCTCGTGGTGTCTTCAGGCTGTATTGCTTTTCTGTACCAAGACATTCATCTCAGAGTCATAGAATCTTTTAAGTTGGTAAAGACCATTAAGATTACCAAGTCCAATTGTTCCCCTTGGACTACCAAGGCCACAACTAAACCTTGTCCATTCATATTTATGTCTGCTTCTAATTCTTATTAATTATTATTAGGTTAAAAGAAGGTGTTGGTGGAAAGTAACTCTCACTCTAACTACCTACCTAACTATCTACTGAACTATATACCTAACTAACTTACTAACTAACTAACTAACTAGTGACCTCAGAGGTAGAACATTTACCTGAAACTGAGGCCAATGAACAACTTTCACCAGCATTCTTCAACTCATAAATTCATTGGTCATTCAATTACCGTAACAAACATTTTAAAAAATAACTTTCCTGCATCAATTTAGGTCTAAATAACTCTGTTTGAAAGGCCTGTGAAAAGTCTTTCCACAAATTGTACTGGTCATCTAAAGTGTAAAATAAATAATCAGAGTAAAATATTCATCCCTAAATAAATTTCCTGAGCTTCTTATAATTTTGGTAACGAACCTTTTCCACTCAGATTACCTCCAGTAGATTGTCCTTTGAAACTTATCTCCATGGGCAAAGAACACAAACCCTTGGGATGAAGGCAGATCCAGCAGTCAGGCATAATGTGCAACAAGAGTCTTCTATCCTGCTTCAATATGAATATTAAAAAAAAATCTATTAAAATATTCAACCCATAACAAAACTGATAGTCAAGATATTGCCTCTCCATAAAGAACATTCCTATATCATTATTCAAGGGAATCATTTGATCACTTCAAGCAGCCTTACTCTGAGATTAGGCAAAAATTTACTTTTACCTTAATGCCATTTTAATAGCTTTTATCAGAGATAGATAAAGTTTAAATGGTGTAACCTCGGAGCTGCCCCAACTTTGTTCATCCAGACTTTCCATTGAGTGCA
This sequence comes from Campylorhamphus procurvoides, assembly GCA_013396655.1. Taxonomy (NCBI): domain Eukaryota; kingdom Metazoa; phylum Chordata; class Aves; order Passeriformes; family Dendrocolaptidae; genus Campylorhamphus; species Campylorhamphus procurvoides. The sequence continues at coordinate 62,406 of WBMV01000952.1, read as the reverse complement.
GAAGGGCTATTTGTATCTTGATCTCTGGCTTTGTAATGTTGGCTGTAGGAGACAGGGAGAAAAGAGCATTTTGTTTTGAATATGTTAGAGTAAATGATGTAGTTTTTTTCACAATCTGGGTATTAACTGTGAGGTAACAGAATTTAAAAAATTCTTAAAATTAAGAAAAAGTAATAAACATAATTCAACATGGACAGGCTTAAGAAAGATTCAAGAAAAGCACAATTTGACCCACTTAAATGAGCTTTATGTAAATGCCTCTTAAGGTACCTCTCAGGGCTCTTAATGGCCCTAAGAAGCCTCATCTAGAAGCCTCACACACACAGACTTCTGGCTGACCCTAGATCAGAACTAGAATATCATCCAATGGCATAAAGGTAAAACAAAATATCCGCTTTTTTAGCACAGATATGTTGGATACCAGCAATCCAGTCCTAATTCTTGAATGTTAATTTTTATCCTACAAAAGCATATGAACACAGGAGGAACATACTGGATAGTGTTATACCACAGCCAAATAATTAACACATGACTAGTCGTTGACTTGAGGTTTAGCCAAATTAGCACATAAACTACTGAACGTGACTTAAGAAATTGCTGAATGTGACTAATGGTAATGGTGAGAAGCTGAAAAAAGGTTGCAGAAAGCTTTATGAGTGAGTGTTGGATATCACAAATGGTTAAGGCAGAGTTATAGTCAGAAACACTTTGTTTTGACAGAGGAAAGCACTGGAGACTTTTGTGGGAGTCAAATTTTGCAGTGCCAGCCATTTCCCAGAAAAGGTATCAATAAAAGCCTGTGAGGATGTGGTTACCTAGGTAACTGTATCAGAAATTCCAAATTTAGTTTTGGATGTAGCAAAACCATTACTATTGGAAATGGGTGCAGGGGTAGTAACATTTGTAGGCTGTCTGGTGGGGTGACTCATAGAATGGTTTGGGTTGGAAGGGACTTTAAAGGTCATCCAGTTCCAGTCTCCTGCCATGGGCAGGGACACGGTTCACTAGACCAGGTTGTTCAGATCTCCATTCAACTTGGTCTTGGACAATTCCAGGGATGGGGCAGCCACACCTTCTCTATCCAGCCTGTGCCAGGGCCTCACCACCCTCACAATAAAGAATGTTTTCCTAATATCTAATCTAAACGTTTGTCTGAAGCCATTCTCCCTTGTCCTGTTCCTGACTGAACTTGTAAATAGTCTCTCATAGCACCTCATGGCAGAGGTACTCCATCCCTCTAATCATCTTGGTGGCCTTCTCTGGACTTGCTCTAACAGATCAATGTCCTTACCTGGGTTTCCCCAAGGCTGGGTAGAGTAGTGTCTATCAAGGTGGGGTCTCACAAAAGCAGAGTAGAAGGGGAAAATCTACTCCCTCAACCTGCTGCCCAAACTGCTTTTGATGTAGCCTGCAAGTTTCTGGGCTTCCAGCACATATGACTAGGTCATACCCAGCCTCTTTTCCACCAGCACCCCAACCCCTTCTCATTGGCACTGCTTGCAATCAGTTCATACCTGTAAAAAGGACCTGTGAGGGCAACAAAACTAATTTGACAAATTAAAAAGTAATAAGTAACGCAGGTAGGCAGCCTGGAGCAGAGCAGTAAATCAAACACCTTGTTCTTAATATGACCCAAGACAAAACTTCCCTTTGTGGTTATCTAACCAGGAATGAAAACGAAGTGCTTTCCCTCAACAGTAGAAGAACACCTGTGACAAATTTGGCTTCCTGGTATCACCATATCAGTCCAGACCTGACAGCACCAACCTTGTCCCAAGCATTTCCTAACAGTGAAACCTTGGTAGTTCTTCAGGCAGTTTTTGTAAAGAGAAAGGAATACAATACTCAACCCTTGCAGCCCTTGTTCAAAGGCAGTGCAACACCAATCACACATAGTGAACTTCAAGTTAGAACAAATTAACTGATGTGTGTCAAAGAAGGCAAACATAAGGGTATGCTGCTTTCCCTGGGTGATTAAGTGGAAAAACATCCAATAACAAAGTCGTAAAATCACTTAGGTTGGAAAAGATCTCCAAGATCATCAAGTCCAACCAAGATCACCACCATGCCAACTAGATCATGGCACTGAATGTCATGTCCAGTCATTCCTTGAACACCTTAAGGGGGGTGACTCCACCAGCTCCCTGGGCAGCCCCTTCCAATGTTTAACAACCTCTTCTGTGAGGAAATTTTTCCTGATGTCCAACCTCATCTTCCTCTAGTGAAGCTTGAGGGTATGTCCTCTTGTCCTGTTCCTTGCTCCCTGGGAGCAGAGCTTGACCTCCCCCCTCCTGTCAGGGAGTTTCAGAGAGTAAGAAGGTGCCACCCAAATGTCCTTTCCTCCAGGATGAGCACCCCCAGCTCCCTCAGCTGCTCCTTTTATGGCTTACAAAGGTGTATCAGAGGCCAACTACACCTTGGTTTTATTTGTTCTGAAAAAGTATTAGAATTTTACCTCTTTTTCTGTGCTGGCATTTTACTAATGTGCACTTCAAACTGATTTACTTATCTATAACTTTTATTGTTGTTTAATATAACTTCTGATTTTAGCCTGGGATAATTCTCTATTGTTATATGCCTATTTGTAATTCACATCTATTTTCTTTTCCCTATATATTCATTTCAACACTCAGTTCTGAGGGATTTATCTCAAGAAAATGCACTCCCTAGAGCAGCATTACAACCTGAGAGAACAGCAAAAATAATAATTCATAACAAAACTTAGTATCTACTATTGATACTGCTAAGCTTTATCCCATGATACTGAAAGGAAAATTGAGGCTATAATGCTCTTTATTTGCCCTACAAATCATTATAGAGAGGCACTTCAGGTGCAGACATGCAGAGGTTTTCCTGCCCATCTATCAGTGTCCAGCCACAATTTTCATTCACACATTCCTAAAGACAATTTCATTGAGTATTGCAGAGGTATAATCAATATTGCAAGTGATGCAGTGAAATACTTCTTATTTCTAGAAAAACAGTAGTGCTTTCTGAGCCATGTAAAATATTTAAAGCATCTGTCAGAGAAAATTCATGGTTATCCTGTGATTGTCTTCAAGACTAAATTAAATATCACAGTCACCATAGAGCACCCTTAGCTGGTTAGGGAAAAGAACTGTTAACAGCAGTGGTGTTGTTTTAAAATGATGCTTTTTCACTTGTAATTTCTAAAGAAAATAGTCTTGCCATGCTTTTTTTGTCCATTTTGAACTCCTTCATATTGAATTTCATGCCTTTTTTTTTCCTTTTATTCTCCTATTCTTTTTGTTCTGTTCTGTTTTGATAGAACTAGAGCCTTTCATAACACAGTATTTCTTACATGGAAGAAAGACAAGGATCTTTTTGCAACATTAACTTACATTGCAAACAATCTGTTCTAATTTATTCCACAATCTAGAATGCTGTGACTCAGAACTCCTGCACACAACTACTACCTCAGCCCTGTGTGCAATCACAGCCCTAGTGAGTCTGCTTTCAATAACAGCTTACAACAGTTATCTGTCACCCAGTGGGACCTAAAATTAGTGGATGTTTCACTTAAACCCAAATTCCATGTAACAATGTCCACTTACAAAAATGCAAACCCACATGCCTTCTTACAGTTCAGTCAGCTAAAAAAAAAAAAACAAAAACAACAAAAAAACCCTTGAGAAACATTCCAAAGAAGAAGAATATTCAATAATGAGGGAAACTTCCTTTGTGAGGATTGAAAGGAAGATGAGAATTTTTCAGTCAGACTCAACCTGTTCTTAAATGGTCTAAGAAATTGTCACTGTCAGAAAGATTCATGGCAAGAAGTGCCACTGGATCTACAAGGTGAGCAACATCCTGGACTTTTAAAGACAAGCAGGTAAACAGTTCCAGAATCTTTGTGATATCTGGGAGTTCCATGGCTGGGGCTGTCACAACTTCAGGAGTATTGAGGGTGGGTAATTGCATCTGCCAGCAGCTGGTGAGTTTCAATGTCCAGATGTGAGATGGGGAGAGGAAACCTCAGCCTAGAGCAACAGCCTGGGAATGTCTGTGAAGGGATGGCTGTGGAGGGATTCCTGAGGACACCCCAGGAACTACAAACAGAGGTGTCACTGATGACAGTGTAATTCAAATAGACAGATGTCTGCTGATCACTGATGGTCTCTGAGCACGCAACAGTAGTTCTGGGCTCTGCTTCTAATGTTGGAAGTTCCCATTGGATCTGGGCTGCTGCTGGGGAAGTTTGGTGCTTTACACATGAGGACCAAGCCGATGGCTGCAGAACAGGCACAGGAGTCAGAGTGGTAGTGAGTGTGGCACAATGTGCTGAGACTCAGCCCTTCACCACAGGGCTGAGCAGGATTACTGGGAGAAGGTGGAGCAGCGCCGCACCAAAAAGTGGTATTAATCTTTTTGTAGTTCCAAACAGAGGTGGAGAGGGGTATGGTCTTTGTTGCAGGGTGACTTTCAGAGTGGGCAAAGCTGGAATCTGGCAAGAGCCACAAGAGCCACTTGCAACTTCAGAAAAAGTACTATGGAGAAGAACAAGCAGAGACTTCTCAGAGCCAGCTGAATTCAAACCTTGAGTTTTCACATACGAGAAGAGAAAGAGTGCAAGAGTTATTGGAGACACTCTCCAGCTGGGAAGAGATATCCACCCTGCTGACCTGCCCTGGTGATGCCGTGGGAGGTCTGGTCCTTGTCATGAGACCAGGATCCAGGATGCTGCCAAAGCTTTTTTAACCCTTGGGCTATTACTGCTTTTCCGTCTGGGCATGAACAGTACTGCCAGCATTAATTCAGAGCATGTCAAGGGTGATTGCAGAGCACTGGGAGTAGGGGTAAGGCATGGGGTCTTAGGAGGTGCCTCCTCCTGCAACTGAGGCTGAAGAGCTCAAGCAGTAGTCAACTGATCTTTTGGGACATTACCTGATTGTGTTACTGATTCAGAACATTCACACCTGTGACTGCAGGACATCTTCTGGTCATGGACAAAGTACTTCAGGTGTACAAAGACTAAATTTGCTTGGCAACAAATGCAAGCATAGCAGCAACACAGTAAAGTACTTAACTTCTTCCCTTTCCCTTCTTACTGACTTTGATTCTTTAATTCTTCTTAACTAGAAAGTTCTCCTGTTCTGCAGTTGTAGACAGTGCTCCAAAACTGCCTCCAGGCCAAAGTCTTGTTACAACAACAGGTTAAAAATATGGAAAAGCCTGTGAGAACTGGGGAGAACTTTTGAATTAAGGTAGTTACTCAGAAGTCACCAGAAGCACATCAAATAAGTACCAGAACCAGTTATAACAGCCACAAAAGTGCCATGAGTTTTTCAGCAGCTTCATGAGACATCATGAAGCAGAGAGCAGATAAGGAGGTAACAGCTTAGAGAACATATTTGAATCTTGTTTTAGTATAAGAAGTGTTGTTATTGGTCATCTGTGATTATGTATTTTCACTCTGCATGCAGCATGTTGCTATCCATGATGCTGTAAAAATATAAGGGGCTTAAAGAACAGTGTTAGACCTCAGATATTTGTGCTGCAATTAGGAGAACATCTATAAGAGCTCTCTTCAGGAGGACCTGTCTGTTGCAGCAATTTGAGATACAAATAGAAATCAAAACAATAGCCTTGAGATTTCCCCAGTGACTCAGCTGCATTATAGTTGGAAAACCTAAAGGCTTTATTGATCTCTGTCCTGAAGAGGTTCTGGAATGTGAACCATGTGAATTACCATTTTTTAAGGAGAGCTGTACAATGCAAGGAAGAGAAAAGAAGTGACTGCATTGGAGGGAGCAGAGCAATCTCATGCTTGATACCCATTTCTTGGGGACAGGAGATTTGCCAGAGTGCATTTATAGCCATGGAAGATGTTCCATTTCATGGATTTGGCTAGCAAATACTGCAACTGATTTCTGTGACAAGGATCAGGGATCTCTTCCAGGTGACTTCTTGTAGGCTCACAATAGGAGTCATTAAGTGGCAAAGTGTATCCCAGCTGCAGTTGCCTTCGTCCTTCCCTAGATTTGTCTCTGTGATGGTGAAGGTTACATTTGTATACAGCACTTGAATGAATGCTTTCTCTACCTTAGCTTCCAAACTCACCTGACAAGCTGTTTCCTGGCATGACTTCCTTCTCTCAAAGGAAGTGGCATAGCCTAATTGATGAGGGGATATTTTTTGCTTCTGGAAAACAACTAGAATGCCAGCAAGATAATGTGACTTGAATTTTGCTTCTTCCACCTAATATATCAGAATTCACTCTTGCTTACATCTTTATATCAGTCTATATAGGGCTCAAATATTTGGCCATGGGTCATGTCCCAGGTTCTAGTCTGAGTGTACAGTGCAATTCAGGATGAATGTAAGTATGCAGCAAGCAGCCAGGAGTAAAGATCATGTGGTTCTTCTGTGAGAAGTGGAAGACTTTGCAAGTCAAATATTTTTTGATAGAAACATGAAAAAGGAGACTGGGAACATAAAAAGTAGCAGAAATCTCTGGAAAAGATACATTGGTGGGATAATTATTTTAGGATGGGATGAACAAAAGCAGCAGTTTATTCTTGTCTTACACAGATGGCACAACATACAGAACCAGCACAAATAACTTACAAAATCTCATACACCATGCTTCCTCTTGAATAGCTTCTATTAAGTTACAACACCATAACAAATCAGGTATTTAGTTACGACAGATCTCCAGACATGGATAGTCTCCCATTCAAGGAGTTATTATTTTTGTAAGCTACTTAGACAAACATCATTTTTTACATGTTTAATACAGTACAGTATCCTTAACAGAGTTCAAGATATTCACAATGAGAATTGAATACTTTATAAAACAGCAGATTTTCTCATCTCAGTACAGGTCTACATTCGCTCCTGCCTCGTCTGGTTTAAAATGTGTTACAAGTCGTCTTTGTTCAACTTTCCAAGCTAAACATTGCTTTAAAATTAAAATGAAAAAAAATATCAAATCTGTTTACAGGGGATTTTAGATTTGATAAAAGTGCCTCTGCTTCCCTTTTATGCTTCCATCTTCCACCCCCCAATACAACTGCCATGTAGTTGGCAAAAATATTAACCCTCAAGCTGCTACAGAAACTAAAAAAAAAAAAAAAAAAAATTAACCCCAAAAGTTTAAAAAAAAAAAAAAAAAAAAAAAAAAAAAAAAAAAGTATAATGACGACTTGTTGGATGCAAAATGAAAGACGATCACAGCCCAGCATTAATTCAAAAAGATGGAACTGTTACATACTAACGTTAGATTTTGTTTCCATTGGAGACAGATGACTCCAGTCACCTGATTTTTAGAGATAATGGACTACTTATGGGCCAGTATACAAAACGTCCATCTTTTTCTTTTAATTACAAGCTGTCCCACTCTCTTTCATGCAATCAGTTTTAGTATAGTTCTTTCCTTATTAGAAATTGTAACAATTCTGGTTATGTGATACTTAAACTCTCCCAGTCTCCACTGGATCAAACAGTATCCCCTTATCTATCCTTATCCATGGTCCCAGTGACATTGCTGGGTTGACTTAGAAGAAGAGTTTTGCTCTGTGATTGCATTTCAAATCCCACTGAAGCCTGTGGGCATCTTTCCTTTCACTTGGTGGCTTTGGATTAACTCTGCTTGAATGTGGCTGGCAAACTCTAGCCCTTAAGCAGTTAATCAGCTTTCTAAAGAAATAATCAAAAAAGATTCCTCTCCTTTATACATACAATACGCAATATTTTTACATTAAGCATTATCATAAAAAGCATGTTTATGTTATTTTGAAAATGTATTTTTACAGAAATCTATAAACACTGTTGTATCAAACACATTCTCAAAAACTGGAGAAAATACTGACACAAAATCTGGAAGAGCCTCAATGGAATTCTTCCAGTACTATTTGTCTACTTGCATATTTCATATTTCAGTGTCCTTTCCTGCAAACATAGTTTGGCCATATGAGAACAGGTAAAGTAGACAACAAATCCCCAATAGTTTTCAATAGGACGCAAGTCTGTTGTTTAATGAAAGTAGTTTGACATTCAATGTATGTTTGTGTTTTTTAACCTGGCATGCCCATTCTGTTACCTTTACTCACATTGAGCAATATCTTAGTTCCCAAAGAGTTTCATTCACTTCAATGGGACTACACAGGACAAAATGATGGATGTAAAAATACTGAAAATGGTTTTCCACTTTTTAACTCCTTCTTATGTCAACAGCTATAATCATTATCTTCTTCTTTATATATATTGTAATTGAAAATTAAGCAGGATTAATATTTGCAAACAATTCTGTATCAGAAATTAGTGTACAAACTTTAGGAAATAATCTGCTTATAGTTGTGCTATAATTCTGACAACCTAAAAACCTATTTGGTGTGACCAAGACTAAATTTCACAGGTCTAAATGCTTTATTTGTACAGTTATTATAGTTACACTTGATATTTCCCCAGCCTGACACAGTTTAAGTTTAAATAGAGATGTGTCACACTGACATGAAATCAGGATGTTATTTTCCCTTACCACGACCAATTTTCAGTACACTCAGTAATGTACAATAATTGATATAATCTAAGTGAAATGCACTTTCCAAGTACTTTTTTTACATAATATTCAAGAAATTATAATGTGATCTTGGTTTCCTATTCTGCAAATGTTTAAAAATGCTTTAAAGTTTGTGTATTGGTAGTGATTGTAATGGCATTAGTTATAATCCAGGAAGTTAAACAGCAGAATAAGGTTTTCTTCTCTGTCTCACTATATTTTTTATTCTTCAATGAAAATAAAATTAAAAAACAACCAACCAA
>WBMV01000952.1:432-53554 GCA_013396655.1 Campylorhamphus procurvoides | reverse complement strand
CCAACAAAAAAAAAAAAAAAACACAAAAAAGCAAAATCAAACAAAACCAAAACCAAAAAAGGAACAGCATTACTTTAAGTACTACTGAATGGTCAAAACATGATTGGTGAAAAGTGGTTGACTGCAATATCCTGTGTGTTACCTCAGCTCAACAGATTTTTTTTTTTTTTTATGGCTTGAAATGCTTAAGGTGTAATCCTACCTAGAGGAAAAAAATGCAAGCCATATCTACCCCAAATTCTAGCTATACTGTAACATGTACAGTCACCCGTAAAAGGAGCCCTTTTAACAAAAAAAAATGTTTGTTAACTTGCTCAACAATTTGAAGAATGTATCTATTTTGGTCACTGTAATAAAACAAATTATATAAACACATATCTAAAAAATCCAAGTGTAAGTAATTATATAGTATTTCCACATATTAAACTACTAATTGCATGTGATGTGATATGTAAAACAAAATGTTGAAAACCTCTTCATTCTTTGGGATGATCAAAGTATAAATAATCAAAACATACAAATAGTAATTAATTTTTCATAAAAGAAAGTTTTTAATGGAGGGGCAGAAGGAATTCCCCTCCTACTCACCCTCATTCCCCATGGCTTCTATAGATTCATCCCCTTATTAGTAAGCCATAGGTGGGGTTTTTCAGAGCTAGTGTTGTATTATAATGAGGTTATCTTCTTCTATGTAACAGTACTATTAAAGTTTCCAGTGACTTTTTAATAAAATATAGTCTGTTCTGTTCCGATTGAAGTTTATAGTGCTTCATAAGCTACAGGCTATTTAAACTCTAGAATAATATGAATCTGTTCCCATTATGTTAAAATCTAATGAAATAGAAATTTTGTTATTTGCTGTGAAAATTTGGTTGCCTTCTGTTCTGAGAATTCAATTCAATTTTATTCCAACACTCCCCCACTCCCTCCAAAAAAAAAAAAAGGCAAAAAAAGAAAAGCTTATAATTAAAAGCTTGTAATTATATATAGCAAAGGGGGAAAAAAACCAAAAAACAAAAAAACCTGCTCCTTGTCTATGGAAATATATATGTAGTTTTTAAAGTTCCAACCCCTCTCTAAGCCACTAGCCATCACATAACATATGCCACTTGGCAATTTGTCTCCTAGGATATTCACAAATTTCTTTCCAGTGCTCTCCACCTGTTCCTTCTGCTGAAGATCCCAAGATTAACCGACCAATGACCTCATTCCTTGACCCCCTATCTGAATCTAAAACCAGAAACTCAATGCTGATGTCATCAAGGCCCTCACAAGGAATGTCAAAGACAAATAATTCATTGAACACTGCATTGGGGGTGCACTTCTTCACATGGGTTTTCTTTTTAGAAATTCTCTTCTTAGCGTGGTACAGGTTCACTTTGACATAAGGGTCTGAAATGAAAAGAAAGAGCACAGATCAAATATTGAACAGTTGTTTAAAAATTCTTGATCTAGTTAACTCTAAATTCCATAACTATCTAATGTAATTACATCACAGTGAGTAGATGTTTCAAGTTATTAAAGATTATCCATCTTATCCAATCTTTTTGTTTACACCTGAATTAACCCCTTGAAGCTCCCTTTATGGTCATCAAGATGTGATGAAAATAGCCAGTGGAATTCAGACTGTGATGCAGGTGGCTCCTTTATAAGATAAATCCTGTCCTGTAGTTCATTAACCCTAATATCTCTACTACCTGCAAAGATGGCCAGAAAATGAAAAAAATTCTGAGTGCCTCTAAAAAATATGCATTACATATTTATGTGTAACAGAAATCTGCTTTTCACATGTTCTACCAGGGGATAATCATCATCATAAAACTCATGAAAAGAAAAGCCCCAAAAAGGAGAGAATGAACTTTTGCTGAGACAATGGATGTGATATGTCTGCTGTGGTTCTACCAAAGTCAATTATCTTGATTAAATTGCTGCCACAGATTGCTACTGAACAAATTTGACACAAAAATTTTAATGTAATGGTATGTTTGTTTTCAAGATATATATTTGACTTTACATCTGTGCTGTATTGCTATTGAATAAGGAAAGGGAACATGTCCATATTTTTAGCTGTCAAGCAACTTTGCGTGTTTATATTCCTTATTATGATTCAATTGTTGTGACGCCCTTTTTATTGTCTTCAACAGTGGCCATATTTCTTCTTTCAAATGAACTCTATAACACCTTAAAAAAATCATCCCTTTCAAGTACCTTGGCATTTATTCAGTGCAAATGTGGGCCTGTTTCCAGGTTTTTGTGGTGCAGTGATATATTCCAAAATCTTTTCTACTCAACTCAGACAAACAAGATATTCTTTGTAAACAATCACATTTTAATCGTCAAGAATAGTTGAATAGTGTTTTCTTTTTTAAAGGAATATTAAAACTGACCTGTATTAAGAAATGTTATGTCAAAATTATCAGATTAAAACGGTGTGATGATTAAAAGGTATTCTTCCTTGAACTGACTATATTCTACCAAGAGTGGGATATATTAGAATACCTCTTTGCTTTCATACTCTATCACCCTAATAAACCTTTTAAAAATAAGGCTTCATGTAATGAAAATATACATTGGCTTTGAAATAAATATGTGTCATACAAGCATTAAAAATGCCAAAATCCATCAGTGGATTCATATGGGTTTTCATTTTTTTAAAGGACATTTTGTGGCTGTTTTAATGTTAACTCTGACCAATGACTAGATAAGGCAAGGGTGTTCTACTTGATTTCATTAAGTCTATCAGGAGACCTTAGCACCAGCAAACAAAAAAACCAAGGAGGTTGTGAAAATAGAACTTCCCAGTTAAAAAATAAATAAATAAATAAATCCCCTTTCCAAAGGAGGTTGAATTATGCCATTATTTAGTTTGTCTCATTTCACCCTCCTTGCCCAAGATGAATGTTGGGATGAAAGTCATAGAGGAAATGATAATCCTCGTGAATGCAGTATGCTACTGACACGAAAATATCTGTTGAACCTGGACTTACTGATGAACAGAAAATAATGAGGAACTGCCCAAAAGAAGTAGGGGTCCCGATATAGAAAAACTGCCTGTAGAAATATTATATTCCTATTGTAGTTAGTGACGCTTTACTGAGGGAAGCAGAAAGAGAAAAAAATTTATAGCCTTACTCATAAGAGATAAACAAGTAAGAGTAAACAAGTGTGCTGTTTGCATGTCCTATATTGTCCAGGAGGGCTTTTTTCATCCAGCTATTTTTCCACCTGCATAAACCTCAACCAGGCTTAGTCTGTTGAAATAATCTTGCTGTCATGTTGTCTTCATGAAACCTCCACTATCTCATGTGACTTTGGGATGGATTGTTAAAACTGCATATGCTCTTTTTTAGTGGAGTAAATTGTTGAGCTCAATTTATATCCTTTCTCCTCCTATGTGAAAAAAATGAGATCAAAAGGAGCATTTAAATGGAATTTGATGGCAATTATCTATAGCTTTGTAGCATTGGATCCAGAATAGGTTAATTTCTAGATAAATTGCAATATTTCTCTGTGTGAGAAATAGAAAAGCTCTATTATTGGATGTAGTAGTTATTATCCAGTTTCACCAAACTACATCTTCTGCTTCTTTCAAACAATCCTGTGAAATGAAAGACTATCAGTGCTATAAAGAATCAGTAACAAATGTGCTACAGTTGTCCTTTCTTGTGTACTGTTGTTTTTGTATGGTAGTCTTATCCTTTTATATTGGACAATAAATTTTATACTGTTATTATTTTAGCCAGACTTATTGCACATCTAAATGCAGTTCTAGAATTGGTTTCAAAGGAGGCTTCACTCCAAGAGAAGTGGCAGAAGACAAGGAGAGGAGAGGGCAGAACCTGATCCATCTTAATGCACCCTAAGTTTGGATCATGATAAAGCCTGGGTGTTATATTACACCCTGCTTCCAGCACTGGCATAGTTCACCTTTCTACCTTGCCAAAGAAATGACAGGACTCAGTATTCCAAATCCAACACAGATGTAACTGGTTGTTTTTCTTGGTGCAAAGTCGAGACAAACCTAATGATGATCTCACTTAATACTGATCTTCTGCAAATACACTGATTTTTTGGTCATAAATAAAAGCTTTTAGTATCTGCAAACAACATCCCATACTTATAGCAGGTGGGTTCTGTTCAAGACAATCACAAAACTCATTGGTTTCCACTGCTAACAGATGCCACCTTTTTTATTTCTTTTTTTTTTAATGTGATTGAAGAACAGATTTATAAAATACACATCCTAGAAATAAAACATTGACCTAGATACAAATAAAATGAATAGGCTGTAAATAATAGAAACACCATTTCTGCATTTTTGGAATATTTTTAATCTTCAAAATGCCATATTTCAGCTGTCTTCTTTCATTCTGTTTTATATTCTTAGGGCATATTCATTATTAAAGCCATTACCTGATAATCCTGACACATCAGATTTAGGTAGATGCCTGGCTTTTAAAACAACAACAGTGAGTGTATTTGTTGTAGACTGATAACAGAGAGACACCAGCAATTCTCCACGCCCAGATGATTTCTGAGGAAAGTAAAGAAAAAAAAATAATAAAAAGAAAGAAAACTGTTTATAAGCGATTATATTGACAGAATTAAGAAGATTTATGAAACATCACATAAGTGTATGCTTTGAAACTGTACAAAAAGTTATAACATATGGAACTGTGCAGCTCTACATGTACTTTGCCTCTGCTATAGTTATATAACTTTTCTTATGGTCTGCTACTAGACTGAACAAAAATAAATAATAAATAAAGGAAAATATAGGTTGACATGACATCATTAGCTTCAGAGGGTAGAACTGAAATCCTAAATCCTGAGGAAAAAAAATGTCAGTAAACAAAAAAAATAAAACAAAATTCTATATAGATATATTGGGGGGGGAGCGGGGAGGGGAATTTAATAAAGGCAAATAAAAAGAAAATATTTTGAACAGAAAGGATTCAAACTGTTAGTGAAATCTTATCCCCTGATACTTTCCAAAGCAGTATAATACACATGAAATAAAGGTGAGATGAAAGATTTTCTCTATGATTACTAAATTTAAATTTGCATTAGTTTATTTTGTGGGAAGAAGGAAAACAAAACAAGAAAAGCTAGCACCTTCTCTACCAGAAAATCCAAGAAGTTATCAACAAAAGATCAGTGACATAGTTATATTTGTTGTAATATAGTGGTAGACTTGCAAAATAAAAGTATTAGTTATAGGTATGTTGTCTAGTAGATATTTATTTGATTTGTCAGTGTGCTTGCTCTTTGAAAACAATCAAATTGAAAGTCAATACACATTTCACTTCCTTAGCAGAGATTAAGAGGAATGTGTGTGATGTGTGTACATTTCTGTCTTTCTGCTCTGATCACTGTAAATGATCCTTATATTCTGAAATGAAACAACAGGTTATGAAATATTTTTATCCCAGTGAAGTCAGTAAGTTTTGCCATTGACTTCAGTAAGACTTTGGCTTCTCCCTCATGCACTGTTAACTTTAGTAAAGTTGCAGCCTCTGTCACAGTTCATGGGAGAGAATGTAGTAACAGAACCAAACTGTAAAAACAGACTACTGTGTCAACAATATAGTCTCTAATAGATTCCAGCTCCATAACTAAGACTATCTACATTCTTTAAGACTCCGCTACACAACTCATGTATTTGAAATGAAAAATTTACATTGACTTCAGGACAAGAAGAGAGAATGATATCAAATAGAAAAAGGGGAGAGAAGAGTAAGGGAAAAATACATATATACTTGTATTATTTCATATAAAAGCAATTAAAAGCAAATTAGTGAGGATTGAGGCCACTTGACCTAACACATATCAGCCCACTCAAACCTGCTGGACTAGCTGAATAAGCAATTAGAGTTTAGGACATTAGCAATTTCTCACAACATGCTCATTGTAATATTTTGTTTTGTTTTACTTTGTTTTTGTTTTAATTGCATTTGTGTAATGGCTTCCCCACACTGACATTGCAAAAGCATCTCCATGAATCACATGATAAGCTTTTCTACTTTTCTTTCCAAAATTGTGGCAACATTACCTAAGAATCATAGCTAGCACTAACACAACACTTCTAAAGTTTAAATAAATAATATGTTACCCTAACATTTCTTTTGATGATCTCTCTGTCCATGAGCAGCCTTCCTTCTGAGAGTTCAATTCCAGCAAGGGGAATGAGGACTTCTCCAATGACATCATCTCTGGAAAATCTGTCAAAGCTCAAGACCATGAAGTGAAGTGTTAGGTCTTGAATTTGGCTATAGGGGATTCCATAAAATGTGAAAGTCTCATCAAAAGCTGGATCTAAGGTTTTTCTCAGCACTCTTGTTTTCACCTTATGCTTTTTCTCAGGCAGGATTGTCATTTTGATGTAGGGATCAGAAGTCATTGACTGTTCATCCATTGCTGGCAGCCCACGAGCTTCTTTGATGTTCACTACAAATGCCTTTTTCTCAAAGTTGTACTCTAAGGAGAAAAAGAGAGTTCCTAGCTTATCTTGTTTATCTTCAGATGACAGGGAAGTGATGGATTTTAAACTATCAGGGGATACCGAATCTTTCTTCCTTTCTGCAAAATGCTTAGGAGATGAATTTTCAAGATCTGGAGAGCTTTGCATTTTTGTGGTAGTTTTGGGGAAGTTGCCATTTAGATCTCTCTTCTCCAGGTCAAGATGGAGAGAATTCTTTGGCATTGCTGGTTTGTTCTTTGCTTCGTTTTTATCATCTGCTCCAAATTTCTTCTTGCTGTTGAGATTCTCAGGGTAAATATCAACACCCTTCAGAACATGGACAAACTTATATGGAGGGGTCTTATTGGATTTGGAAGATTTGCGCTGGCAGCAGATCCAAGCAAACAGGGAGACAGAGAAGACAAGGCCAAATGCACTAAAGATGCCAACCACTGTAGGAATTTCATCTGCAAATCAAATAAATAGGAACAAGCATATAAGCAGCAATGCCTTAGACTCCGTGGGATATTTAATATAGCAAAAATTTAGTAAAACAAACTGTTTTGAGATAGTAACAGCAGCAGGATCGACAGACTGAAAGTGCTTTGCATTGTACATGTTGCTCGCCACCTGCAGGCATAAGAGTGCAGTCCCACACCAAGGCATGCTTGTTATGCTAGTATTTTTCCATACACGGAGTGTTAGGGAGGAAAATAGTATTCCCATCCTAATAATAATCACTGTTCATAATTTCTCAACTATCTCAGCCCTCTGTGTGTAGTTTCTGAGTTTATATGTCTGTGAGCAATATCAAACCTCAGAAGGTTTCAGCTTTGAGTTTATGGGGCTGTGTTGGTTAGATAAAACATATTCTGAAATATGCATTACTTATATATACATCATCTGCTTTTCATACTGTTTCCTAGAATACTTTGTACACTCAATTAACTCATTTTTATGGTCTGATCCCATAATTGCCTGGAGGTATCTCTTGAAAGAGGTAAGTTTAATTGGAGGTCATAGCACTCAACAGTTTCACTGGGATTTTCAATTCTTTACAGGAGGAAGTCTATCCAGAAAATTTAGAATAATTATATACCAAGTGTCTTTTCCAGATGGATGTGACATTAGGTAGTCACATGTGAGTTCAAAGCTGAAAAAAGCCTGCTATGTGTATCATTGATAACCCCTAAGCTTTACATTTAAAGCACTATGAATCAAAGCTTAATGGTGAGTTTACAGAAAGGGTCAGTACTTCTTAGGAAGTATGTAAGAAAAACATTAAAACATAGTTCTCTTCTATCTGAACAGGAATCCTATACTTTAACTGAATAAAGAGAAACCTGAGCAAGTGCTACAACCTCCATTGCCATGTGGATACATTACTCACATATAGCGTATCATTAGCCCTTCAAAGCATGCATCGAAGGGTAAATGAGCACATCTAATTGGAAATCCAATTTTGCCCATAAGTAACATTACTAAATGAGTTTAAACCTCCCACAACGTAACAATTGGAGCTTAATCTTTATTCCCTGCAACAGCGGATGTCCAGTAGAATATTAATGGGATGACATTGTTTATGCATAAAGGCAATTATGTAACAGTTCTGGTTCTCTTGCAAATGATCGTTCTGGATGAGTAAAACAAAACTATCAGCCCATTACATATCACTAAGTCAGCTTCCTCAGGTAAAAGCTGGACAGATATGCCCTCCCTCTGTATCTCTGCTGGGATGATTCAGAAAAAATCCACAACAATACTATCAGAAAAAATTAGGACATAATGTTCCAGCACAAAGATCAGGCCTGGCTATTAACTTCTGACAATATTTGTGTCACTTTCCTTACACTTACAAGCTGTACCTGTCTATATATCTAATTGTAAAAACTTAATCAAATTACTGAAAATCATAAACATAACCAAAAATTATTTTTATTAAGTTAAGCACAGGGCTTTGAGTTTCAGGAACTCCCTGTGCTTCAGAAATTTAAATATACATGGTATAAAAGAAGAAAGTTAAAAGTAAGTGAAAACTAATCAGACTACTTTAATAGCTTTTAAGAATGATTTCCACATTTATAACACTTCCTCATTAGATGATAGGCTTTTTATAGAAATGGATATTATGTTCTACTTTAATTCTACGACTACAGAAAGCAGTGCTAGAATCAATTTGATGTTTAAAATATTAATTATCTTTCTTAAATAAATAATTAGAGAAGCATGATGTCATAAGTGTGGTTAGAAATATCAAATGGGTGGAAAAGGAAGGAAGATGAAACGGTAACTAAAATGGTTTTATATTTACAACTAGTTGTGTTGCAACTTGAATTTCTTGCTGTTGTCATAATGTAAATCAATTGGTTAACATTCAAGGCAGTGCATTAATAGGAAGCATCACCTATTGATTCTTGGAGAAGTTATTATTCCAGTTATGTGATATAAATCTGGTTTCTCTTCACTTAAAGTAGTGGAATGATCCTTGAATCAAAACACTGCTAAAGAAAATATAATGTACACTGGAGTCAATATTTCTAAAGCAGAGTTCAGAAACATTGTCACTTACTGCTGTTTTGAGTAAAACAATTTATGTATGTATTTCATAATGTATATAAATGACTGTTTCTGAAACTTCTGGTGTCACACTACATCCAGTGCATAGAAATGACAGTACTGAAAAGTTCATTGTCATCTTTGCTATTCTCAAGGAACCCAGTTTGCTCCAGATGAAGCTGTTCAGCTAAAAACACTGAAATCCTGTATTTTCATCTTCCTGATAATGTTTTCTTGTGAGACTGCCTTTCACTTTAACTAATGATCAACCTACAATGAGAGAAAAGGAGGAATGACAATTTCCAACAACGGCTTGAACAAAGATTTTCTGTGTGGCACAGGATGCATTTACATCATTTAACTCTGAAGCCGTGCTACTTTAACCAAGGCACAGAAAACAACCCCAAATCTCTCTTATCCAAAAACGCACCTACACAAACCACATATCTCTCTCAGGACTTTGGTAGGTGGAGGGGGGAGTGGGGAAGAGAGAAGAGGGAGAAGGGAGAAAAAGCAAATTCACACAAGTTCGAACAGAACTGGTAGATGTGTGTGTGGGGGGGGACTGGTTCCTCCCGACAAGCTGCTAGCTGGGAGGCACTAGGTGGCTCGGCACAGGCTGCTCTTCCCCTGGGGAGGAGAAGAGCCGCCGGCCCCCAGGATGGGGATTCGGGGCTAGGGATGCACTCACCGAACTGCTGGCGGCTGTCCGCGATCGGAGCCATGTTGGTGGAGTGGGGTGTCCGCGGGTCGTGAGCCTCTTCCCGGGGCTTGGAGCTTCTTCCCGGAGCTTGGAGCCGCTGTCCGCGGTGCTGGACCCGCTGTCCGCGGTGCTGGAGCCGCGGTCCGGGGAGCGGGATCTGCCTCCCCGGGTCTCAAGAGACCTGTCCGGAGCACCAAACGCAGTGGCTTGCTGTCCCCCCGGCTCTCACAGAGCCCGGGATAACAGTCTTTTCCAGCGCAGTTGGGGGAAAAAAATATATTAAAGAATGAAAAGAGAAAACAACTACAAAAACAACAGCCAAAACCCCGAGACAGGAGCGATGGGGACAGTTGAAGAGAAGGCAGTGAGGGGACTGGAGGAGAGGGGGGAGGGGAGCCTTCAGTCCTCCCCTTTGNCCTTTCTCGGGATTGAACATGCACTCATTGATTATTTTAACTGCCTTGTTGCAGGTTATGAGCTCCCCCCCTCCATCGGGCACGGACAGTGAAATGCTAATGTCTGTGATTCAGTACACCTTCTGAAATACAGGGGTGTGTCTCTTTTGCTGGGGGAGAAATCTATTTATTTGCTTAATGAACTATCAGCTGGACATGTTACAACAACATGAAAGAGTTGCCAGCCTGAGACCGTCCAGATACTTCAGCTCCAACTGCAGGGCATACATTTTTCCTATGACTAACGTGATACACTTACTGAATTTGAGTCATGAAACTCCGGATGTGACTTGTCCCTGTGCCTCCTCCCTTCTTCCTCCCACCATCCACCCCCACAAAGACATTCAGCCCACACTTTGGAAATCCTCTTGACCTTCCTGCAGATCTAGGAAAGGGATGACTTTGCTTGGATATTTCTGGATTTTATTGGTTTAGGTGTCTATCTGCCAGTGTGAACTGAGAGTGTGGTGTGGAGGCAGGGGCAGTCTGGCAGGCAAGAGGAATGGGTGGGAATAGGACAAGAAAGCAGGGCTGCCTGCAACTAGAGCTGCTACAGCATATAATAATCCAAGCTACCTGCTGGTGAAACAGAGCTGCAAAAGCCAGCACCTGGCATCTGACTCCTCCTGGATTCAAAAGGAAGCGTAGCAGCCAAGTCTGGAGCCAAACTGCTAATTCTTCTGCATAAGTGGGAAACAGGTGTTGTTGCTTTTCTAAATAACAAAATCCAGATGCAGACATTGTCTGGCATAATCTCGCTCCATGGGCAGCCACTTGGAAACTAGCATGTCTTGTCCCACTTTAAAGCAGTGAAGTCAGTGAAGCTCCCAACATTTAAAAAAAAAATAAAATGAGAAGGATAGGGAATCAGAATCATAGAATATCTTGAGTTAGAAGGAACTTAAAAGAACCATCAAAGTCCAACTCCTGGCCCTGCACAGGACAACTTCAGGAATCACATTGTGAACCTGAGAGTCCAAACATTTCTTGAACTCTGTCAGGCTAGATGTTGGGACCATTGCCCTGGGGAGCCTATTCCAGTGCCAAGTCACCCTCTGGTGAAGAACCTGTTCCTAATGCCCAACCTGAATCCCCTCTGACAAAATGTCAGACCATTTTCTGGAGTCCTGTCCCTGATCCCCATAGAGCAGAGATCAGTGCCTGCCCCTCCTCTGCCCCTCCCCA
This sequence comes from Campylorhamphus procurvoides, assembly GCA_013396655.1. NCBI lineage: Eukaryota > Metazoa > Chordata > Aves > Passeriformes > Dendrocolaptidae > Campylorhamphus > Campylorhamphus procurvoides. The sequence continues at coordinate 42,195 of WBMV01000952.1, read as the reverse complement.
GAAAGTTGTCCCTGCAATGAGGTCTCCCCTCAGTCTCCTCCAGCTGAACACACCAAGTGCCCTCAGCTGCTCCTCAAATACTTACCTTCAAGAACCTTCACCATCTTTGTCACCCTCTTTTGGACACTTTCCAATGGCTTAATATATTCCTTATTCTGTGGTGCCCAAAACTACCTCACTATTGCAGGTGAGGCTGTTCCAGTGCAGACCAGAGCGGGACAATCCCTCCCTCACCCAGCCAGTGATGTTGGGCCTGATGCCCCCCAGGACAGAGATGTCCCTTCTGGTTCCAGGGCACTTCTGACTTGTGGCCAACTGGCCCCTGACCAGGACCCCCAGGGCCCTTTTCTGGCACTGCTTTCCAGCATCTTATTCCCCATTCTGCCAGTACCATCCAGTGGTGCCCCATTCCAGGTGCAGAATTTGGCACTTTTCTCTTGTTGAACTTCTTAGGATTGGTGATTGCTCATCTATCTCATTTGTTGAAGTTTCTTTTCAGAGCCTCTCTGCCTTTGAAGAAACCAACAGCTCCTTCCAATTCAGTATCAACAGCAAACTTACTTAGGTCCTTCATGTCAAAATGGTGCCAAAACATAGCTGAATTAAGTGCCTGACATATCCTGAGAGTTGAGAATCTGTTGGTTCATAATGTTTATGCTTATCTACTTCTGTTACACCTTGAACAACTTGGTCTTGGTAGGCATCTGCATAACTCTTTCAGGAACAACCATGCCCATTACACTAATCTTCTTTATATCTCATTCCATTTTAAGAAAGCACATAGTATAGTTTGTCACCACCATTCATCTTACAAACACCTGCAGTAGAATCAACTCAGGTATTACAAGAGTGAAGAAACTGGTGTTTAATCTTTTTCTTTTTCTTTTTTTTTTAATTGATTTGTTTTGACAGCACAATTTTATCTGGGATCTTTGGGTTCATTTGTTGGCATCAACCAAGGCAATTCTGGTTTAGCTTTTCTCTTCTTTCTGGCAGTCCTCCTTCCCTCATCCCTGTTATCTTCTTCCCTTTCTCTGTCCAAAATCCAGTCTTGCTCAAAATGCACATCCACTGAAGGTAATTACATTTGATTTGAGACATTCCAGGTATACGAGCCTCCAGACATGACTGAAATAAACAAATCCTTGAAAAAATTTGTTCCATGTTCAACTGGAATGTTAGACTACTGTAAGAAGTTACTACGCCTGGACCCTAAAAACAAAAGACTGAAAATCAGTATATGATATATCTTGGTAGTGTATTCATCCTATTTGAGCAGGGATATGTTGAACATATAAATTATGTTGACAGTTGAATTATTGTCAATAATTTTTGAAGATTTTTATTTTTTTTTATTTTTGAATAAAACACAAGACTTCCTCTGTTGAAATATACATAATTTATGGACCACGTGGAAATATAAAAAATGATTGATTCAGACTTTCTTCTCTTTGGTTTCTCCTATGTCCCAAGGATATATAAAAAAGTTTTTACACAATTTGTATGTCTTTATACAGTTCACAGAAACAATTTCCTTTAGCATTCATTGTTGGTTTGTGGTTTTTTTTCCTTTCTTTTTCTTTTTGAGGACAATGCTGATGAAATGGGAAGATATTTTTTAAACTTTTTTTTTTCCTTTTTTCAAAAATTCACTATAGTTCATACCAGATTTTAGACACCAGTTAAGACCTGAATGACATTTTGTATTGTGCAAACATGTAATAGAAGCCTTTCTCTCATTTCAGTTCTGTGCATGCATATCACTTAGGAAAAATATAAAAAAGATTTTACAATACCAAGTCTCTGTCTTTAGAAAGTTAAAACTCCCAAGACTATGACATACATAAACATGTGCAAAATATATATAGATATGAAAATGAGGTAATTTATCTCTTTATTGCATTTGCCAGTTAAATAAGAATTTTATTTTTTTTTACATTGCTTGTGAACCTTCTGTATTTAATATGACTCCACTTAATGGAACAGAGTGCTCCTCATAGAAAATACTCGAGGAGGATGTGGAGCACTGAGTTGCTGACACATCTTGAGACAGACACACGTTTGCTCCCTGCGTTGTGCAAGCACCATCTAGTGTACGTCTTAGAACCATCAGCACCAGATGAAGAACATACACTCATGTAGGTAGTACAAACACAAAGATACATAACTAGTTCACTGCTGCTTCATTACACTTCTGACAAGTGGCCAGAGGGAAAATAATCATGTGAACCCTGTGTGTTTCTAAATCAATTAAGTGATTGCCTGTCATTTCAGTCCCACGCAACAGCAATGACTCTTCATTTTTGTGGCAGTAAGTCCTTCACATTTCCCTCTAAGAAAACATCCTGTATACTTCAGTAAAACTTCACACTGTTCCAAACAGACTTTTCAGTATAAACTTGAACTAGGTATACTCACTGTCCAGCTATTATTCCTTTACTTTCCACAACAATTATCTCAAATATTTTCAACTTAGACACAGAATACTAAAAGAAGCTGATTCAGATTTTGCCTGCACTGAATTGAAATAGATTGATCATCTGAAAAAAATCACAGTATGTGATCTGTCTGACTGTATCACAACAAGACCTTCTGTGATCTGAAAATCAGGTTACCCATGCACATGCATGCACAGAGCATCATCCTGCTACTCCAAGAAGAGTGGGTATGGTTGCTTAGCGACAGTCTGTACACTTCCCAAAGCAGATAGTCCTCAAAAAAACATGGGGCTGAAACAGGTGGGCCCTCATCCACAAATGAACTATCACTGTTCTTTAGATCCCAAAGCTGGTGTGTGAAGAAAATCTAATCCTCTCCATTCAAAACAAATAAACAAACAAAAAAAGGCCAAACCAAAACAGCAAAACCCCCCCCCCAAACCCCGAAAGTAATTTATTCTAAACAAGTTTGCACTCCACCCCAAAAGTGGAACAGCATTTAAAAATAAAACTCTGTGATTTATATGTATGAGGTGAAGCTGGGGAAACAGGCCTTTTCCTTCTCTGTAGAATGCTTTCCTGGGGCTTTAAACACAGTTTCACATTTTAAAAAATAACATATAATTTTGAGTTATGGAGTTGCCAGGTGCTAAAATATAGACATTAATTAATACTATCTGGGACCTATAAAAATCAAACCCTTCAGCCATGCTTACATAAAAAACCTCAGCAAGAACACTGATACCAGAACCTGATTTTAGGGACTGAAGAGCATTCAGTGCTTGTGAAAGTCAAACAACTTTAAAGGTATCTACAAAGACTTTGTGTGGCCATGCTCTGCTTAATTTCCACTTCAGTTAGCTCCATAATTAGACAGCCAAAGGGCCTAACAACCCTCCCTGTCTTATCTATCACCCTTTGACCCTTTTTAAATGACTAAAGTCAAGTCCTTGGGCGCCCCACACATGAACACAAGCCTGGATGTGTCACCTGAAGACTCAGCCTGCTGCCTGTTTGGCCTTAGAGACTTACTGCTCCTCCGTAGGTTGTTACTGAATTCAGCCTCATGCACTTTAGTGTCTAGTGATACTTGAAATACTTCAGCATGACCTCCAGTTTCAGCTGCAGAATGGTGTGCAACTTCTGGACTGTACTTTCCAGTCCCATGTGGATACAACAGATACCACAGAGTTTCTGAAATGGAACAAGAGAGATGGATTTTGATAACTGAATCATCCTCTAGCTCATGCACCACATCTAGACACCAAATTTCTGGCCTAAAAAACCAAAAGATTGATTCTCAATGTGGGACTTTGTTAAATTTCTTCTAAGCATGCATGTAGAGTCAGTAAAATATGCTAGACTTTCATATAGAACTAATGAATGCAAGACAGGATGAACAGGACATCTGTACAAACCTGGAGTAGCAGCTGAAGGTGGAGTGGAGGTGCCTACTACAGTAGTTGGTCTAGGTAAGCTGCCACAAATGTCATTATACTATGCCATTTAAGCATCTAAGGAAGTTTCCTAGCTCCCCTACAGATATGTCAGTCAAGACTAAATTAATGCTTTCAGCACAAAGCTGAGTCATGCCCCAGGGACCCCTAGAACAGGTTGCCCAGAAATGTTATGGATGACCTCCCCCTGGAATTCTTCAAGGATAAAGTTTGGTATAGTAGTTCTAGGGTGGCACTCCATTCCTAAGACTATGTGAGGAGTCCACAGTGACTGCTGCAATTATTTATTAAGACAATAATAAAACAAATCCATGCATTTTTCTCTCTGTAGTGGCACTATACAGGTCAGTGTCTTGATGAGATTGTAAGATTGAGTGAAGGCTATAATTTTAGTCATTTAACAGAGATTTTTGTCTTGAGGAAGAATCACTGGTTGTTTGATGTGGCAGTAGACTAAACCTGAGTTTTTTACTGTATTATAACATGAGGTTTATTGCTGTGTTACCCTTTTTCCCAGGCCCTTGGAAAGCCACCTCCCCCTTCTCCCAGGTCTCTAGAAAGCCATCTCCCCTTTTTCCCAGGCCCCTGGAAAAGCCACCTCTTACCTTCCTAATTAGTATGCAAGCCCCCATCAGGTCGTGTGCTGATTGGTTCTTTTGTATCCCTCCCCTTTGACCCTGGCTGTGAGGTCTATAAATGACCTGGCCAGGTGAATAAATCCCTCTTTCGGCTTCCTGTCCCTGGAGTGTATGTGTCTTCCTTACTGAGACCTTGGGAGGACCCTGTGGCCTGGTCACCTGGCCACGTGCAGAGGGACAGGGGAGAGGGAGAGCGACCGCCATCAGCCGTGATAGTTTGACTGATGATTAGGTTCTTCCAAGAATTAACAATGTTGTCATCTCTTTGGAATTGAGGCAACTTGCGTGATGTTTTGCTAAGTACGTAATGACATTTATTCTTTCTTTTTGATTTGTAAGACCTCTCTGCAGTTCGACATGGTGGATGAAGAGAGAGAAAAAGAAAATCCCTCTCTGTTGCAATTAATTTTTCTCATTAAAGACTTCAGAGTGATCTCAATCCATATGAACTGGCATGCACAGTCTTTCCAAAGCCCCTACAAATCAGATCTCTGGAGATTATATGCACATTAGCATAATAAGGTGCCAAGAAACAGACTTTGGTTTTGCAGAGAGCAGCTATTATTAATTCCTATAATATTTCCTAACTTAGTTCTTATTTTTAAGTTTTGGGGTTTTTTCAGACAATATATCACTTCAGTTGACAGTTTTATTTTGATAACAGCTAGCTTCTGCTGGTTTCAATGTGTTAAGTTCATGAATGGTAGTGTGTGTGAGCTGGTAAAGTTGCTGTGCCTGTATATGTTTTATAGGCTCTGCAATCCACGTGAGTCAGAACAGCTCTCATGCATTCACCCAGGTGTATAGGTATCTCAGGAAATAGAATACCCTTTCAGCTGGGTAACCTCTGTTTGCTGAGGAAAAGAAAATATCATTTCCTCTTCAAATAAAGGTTTCAATACCAACAATCCTGAAAGTAGGAGACAGACTCAGAATCTTACTTATGTCAGGAAACTCTTTTGCCTATTGCTTAGAATTAACAGTTAGAGTATAACTCAAATAAAGAAAAAAAAAGGTATTACTAAGTAAGGACAGGAGGAGATTCGTGAGAATTTTATTACATTAGAAGGCTCAAATTAACTTTTGTTTCTTACCTAATTCATTCAGACTTCTTAAGAAATCTCAGCTTTAATTAAAAGACAAGCCTTTCATGTTTTTATGTATTTAATAAATAAAAAGACCAAAAGCTATGCTAACCCAGGGATTTAAGTGCTTAAGTCACATTTAACTCCAGTTTTATGAGCTTTAATCTAAAATTCATACCATGAAATCCCTGATGAACTTATGTTTAAGACTGGGAACATCTTAAGAAACCTTAAAACAATAAAAAGGACTTTCTGTAAAATGTTTTCTATTCTGGCCATGGTCAAGAACACTTGCCCTGGTATATGAAGTCAGGTACCTAGTTAATTTCTTTGTCTCACTCACCTGTTTTGTATCCATTCAGAATAGCACACTGGACAAAAGCATCTAGAAAATCTTATTTTCTTCGAGGACACCAGACAATTCCTTGGGGATGTTCATAACCAGATTCAAGTCTTTCCTGTGCTCTTATTTCTTGTGGCAATATCCTAAACAACATTGTTTAAAGGAAGAAATGGACATATTGATAACTTTCCAGTGTAATAATGTACTGTAGAAAAATAAACATGAAACCACAATGTGGTGCCTAAGGCAATCCACAAAGGTTGGAAACACACTTTCTCATCTTCCTTCCAAGCTGTTCTTTAATTTAGTACCTATAGCAATTGAATATTACATGTACAAGTGCTTCACTCCAGCAAGTGGGTCAATATTTAAAGGCTCAAACACTGGAGAAATTCTCTGAAAGTTAGACTAAAGGAATTTAGCAAGGACAACTAATGCATTGTATACCACATTAATTCTTAAGACTGCTTTTGTCTGAACTTCAAGAATTACATGGTGCAATTAAGTAAAAGTATTGCTGTTAACATTTATAGAGTTTAATTGTACAAATGCTGCAATGTTTACTGCTATGAATACATAAGACATGCTTAAGACAAAGGAAACTGGAGTCATAGTGGGTAACAGAGGAGGGGAAGAAGAAAGAAGTATTTTAAGAAAAAACAAACAAACAAATGACAAACCCGTAAAAATCCATAGCCAGAAGTAAATATTTGATTCTAAATATTTAATCTAAATATTTGATCTGAAATATTCTGCAATTAGAGTATATCTTCATCAAATTTGAAAGTTCTGACTTAAGGTTACCATGCCGCAATGCAAGCATACAAATTAATATTACAATGTGTGGAGTTTAGTTTTTAAAGATCAAGACTTCTAAAATTAATTGAAAATCTGATATTATACTGTTACATATTGCTTTCTATTCCAAGTAATGTTTCCCTGACACACCATGTGCTCTTTGGGGAAGAGAAACACACCAAGTGAAAAACTGAAATACAATGTCAGTTAAATCTCAATTTTTTTAAGGTGGGGTGGAGCTTCTGAAGCTACTACAGAAGTAAATGGAAATTGTAGATGAAAACCAAGTGCCCCATCCAGATAAAAGCATTTATGAGAAGTGCTTTCATTTAACTAAATATAGCATTAGGGTTTTTGAGCCAAATTATTTCTGCATCAGTGCTATGAAGAGTGAAGTGTATGAGTTTAAGTGATCAGCCTGGAGCTCTTTGTTTTTCATCCATATCAAACTGCCAAATTGTGAAGAGTTCAATTCCTCAGTGGTGTAAGAAAGTGGGTACCTTCCTCCTCTATTTCTGTGATTATTTCTTCCTGGTGTACATCCTGTACATTGATGGATCCAAACGATTCACAAACTATCCAGTAATACATAGAAATGAAGATTTACTGTTCATTGCATCTGTAAAATTTTCTAAAATGTGATTTGGATAAAATCTGAAGCCTCAAATTGGGTAAATTTTATTGCAAACTAATTCAAAAGCAGAGCACAAGAAGAGAAGAGAATGAAAGAAGGAAAGGTTAAAAAAAAAAGAGGTTGTTCAGCTCTGTAGGACAGGAAGGATGAAAAAATTAATAATGTAGTGATGCAAGTGGCTGACAAGCCAAAAGGGGAAACTACAACTACAGTTCTGCTCCACTGAATATCTGCTTAATATGGTTTGCATCACGTCTTGAGAGCTGTTTTTGTTAGAGAATCTTGAGAACAGGAAGAATGCTGGATACAGATTTCACTTCATGCAGCCAAGTTTAAGGCAGCCAATTGCTGTAATTAANGAGGAGAGGAGAGGAAAAGGACAAAAAGGTTTATATATTTTTTGTTGTTTTTCATTTTTATAAGCAGCAGACAGAAAATATCCTCCACTTTTTGCTTTCAGATTATGCCCAATATTTTACTGTACATTCTGCGTTACATTTCTGGTGTTAACTAATGTCCCAAATAAGTAGATTTAAATCTCCTAAACTTTTCAGTGTTAAAGTTACCAGTTCAAATAATCTTATTGAATTTTCTCATTAGATTGTAAGAATTGGAAATATTCATGGCCTTACCCAGGTTTCCTGAATCATTTCAACTGGATTCATAGAATGAGGTTGTAAATTAATGAAATTTAGAGCGGAAAACTCTCAATACTTATCTTGGAATTTAAATAATAGGTATACCTAGCAGTCTCAGCAATTCTTGCGCAATAGAACACTCAATATTCACACATGTTAGAGTCCAGGTTATCTTTGTACAGACTTAACTTGTCTTGTGTATGTTTATACATTTCAAAATACTATATAAAATTACATTAATCCACAGAACAATTAACTCATTTGGAATGGGCAATACCTAATTGATGAGCAGTGGCTGTTTCTTGTTGTTCCATATTTAGCCCTAGGTCTGTCTTACCAGATGTTAATCTAACCTTCTTCTTCAATAAAGTAATTTTCTTGGAAGTTTTATTTAGACACTCATTCTTAGAGTACCCAGTCACCTCTACAACATTAACTATTTAGTCAGTATACCTCTAAGACAGACTGCCTCAGATTTTCAGGTGCAAAACAGAGGCACAGGGCATGTAGTAGGAGGACTGATGGGAAGGACTTACATGTTAAGGTGATCTGTTCAGTGATCTAGATTTCATTGTGTACAACACGGACGTAATGGCAAAACCAAATTAGTCCACACCAAAAATAGGCAAGGTTTTAGACTATCACCTTTTTCTGGAATCAGAATAAGATCTGAATTTAAATATCTAGTTCATATGCTTTTGATCTTTATTATAATCCCATGCCTTAAAATGGCAAGCATGTTTTGGCTAACAGTTTCCACCATCATCTGACAGGTGTTGTAAAGTGTCCCACAAAATGATTATTTTAGAAAAGAGCAACATTTCAGTGGAATGACTTATCTGAAAGCACAACAAACAATTTGTTTACAGGCACAAAATATGATGACACGTAACATAACCATCAAAAGCTGTAGTTAAGTATATGACACATATTGAGGATTATGTGTCAGTACAGATCTACCTGGGCCCTCCAGCCTCATCTTATTTTCCTAGCTCTTTTATGGAAAGTTTGTCTTTCCAATTAAAGTAATGGAAATATGTTCTCTGCCTAATTAACCATATGCATATGAATTCATCTTGGCATGGTTTCCATAAGGAAATTCAACAGAAATTGCATTGTCTCTATCTTTCTGAAAAACAAGGTGACACAAGTAAATCTATTTCATAATGGATGTCTTTCCCTTAGCTATCTCCTCTTTCCAATGGCAAGCAGGAAAAGTTAAATAAATGAAAAATGACAATACAGTTGTCTAATGTAAAATCTGTTTACAAAGAGGGATGTGACAACAGCATGTACTGTTTGAACACCTACAGGAAACTTGCAAAAGAAAATATTCTTAGAATAATGTAAGTGCAAGTATGTGACCATGGATTGTTACTCCTAGTCAGCTGATATAAAGAGTAACGGGACAGAATTAACTTTATGGAGCTTATGGGAGTGAAAAGCATGACAAGGAGCATTAGTAAGACAGACAACTGTGTTTAAAATATGGTTGATTGTAGGCTGAAAGGATATAATTGTGAGTTTTAGCCCAGCAGATACCCACAACCTCCTGCTGCTACCATTGTGTCTGACCACAATGCTACAGCCACCATTTCCTGTGCCATCACCAAACTGTGCTAAAGAACCAGTTCTATGGAACGGTTTTCTTCAAATATTGATTATGCATTTCACTTTGAGAAGGCACTGGAAATTAAAAAGCAAAGCAGAATGATCAGAATCCACAAATTCTAAATACCTTACTGAGGATCCTTGTTTCACTCTGGTGGCAAGCAGTAAAAGTAAACACAGTTTTTCACAACTGCTTTCCTAAACCTCAGCTTCTAAATTTCACCCAAATGCCACGTCAAGAACCCAAATGTTTTCTTGAACACCTGCAAGAAAAAATCAGGCCATGAGTCTGTCTTTAATTCAGTGTTCTGCACTAGTCCCACAGGACTTGTGTTTTCAGAGTTCTGAGTACTGTAGAGCAGTTTGTGTGTTTTTAAAGCACATGTCCTGATTGCTGCAACCTGGTTGCCATAGCTCAGCTCCACTGCATTTCATATTTGAAATAATACTTAGATGATTGAAGTGATGTGCCTACCATCATATAAGAAAACTGTGGTAGATTCACTGAGGAAATTCTCTGGGGCAGTAATCAAATTTCTTAATACTAAAAGTGTCCAACATTTTAATCTGATTTCCTAAGGGGACAAACCTGATGTGGTGGCATCACTTCTGTCTTTGTGACTGATTCTTTCTGTCAGTCGTCTTCCTCACAACAACTTTTGAACTCTGGCTAATATCAACCAAACCGGACAGAGGAGTAGAGATCTGAAAGATATTAAAGTACTGAAAACTGATATGTACAAAAATACAGCCTAAGGATTACATGCGGCTGCTGAAAAATATCACATTCTGCCTGGCCAATTCAGCTGCTGAGATGCAGATGACCAGTCACCTCTTTCATGGCATGACCTGTAGTGCCTCTTTTATAATGGACAGGCCAAAAAGATATAGGATTATGGGAAATTCTAGGGAAGAGTTTGGGAAGGAAGTAGGTGCCCTTTGGCAAGTAGGAAGCATGAGGCAGAAACAAGGAAGGTCTTGTGGAGGAGCAGATGAAAGTTCTGCCTCACCTTCTTAAGGAGAAATTTTATTATCTTATCACATCTTTTGACTCATAAGAATACAGTTCTAGAATGAGTGGCCAGACAGAGGCAATAGGACAGGTGAAAGATCTTAGTGAGGAAGAAAGCTAGATGGCAAACTCATCTGTTTTCAGAAACCACAAGTCTCATCCGTCTATTCTTTCCACAGATTTCATAAGCACAGGAGGAGGAGGAAAGGAACAGATTTTGTGCTTCATTGCACATCAGGAAATTTTCGCCTCAAACAGGACTTGTCCACAGGTGGATTTTTGACAATTAAGAGTATGTCCAACACGTTTGAAATCCGTTCATTGAAGCCTTCATGATATCCGTTTCTTCTTTGTTTTTCTGTAGGTCCACAAAAGCGGGACCTCACTTTTCAACTTTACGTTTATTCTGTTTACAAGCTCACTATCACTAGTCCACTGCAAAAAAAAAAAAAAGGAAAAAAATACTTTATTAAGTTATTTGATTATATTTTTTTTCTAGTCTCCAACTTTGTTTTCTATTCACTTTTCAGCTTTTGAGGTGGAATCAAAATACAGTCTGCAGTATTCCATAAGCCTGATCCATAGGATGCATCCACTTTCGGGAACAGATAGGGATCTCATGTACATAATTCTCATTAAGCAATTACCAGGGAGTGACTGAATTAAAGTGACTCAGACAGTTTGCTGAGGCCATATCCCTGCCAAATGCACAGCCTCTATTACTACATGCAGCCGTGAAAAGAAAATGCTTGCATTATTATGATTTTAACTATGAGTTTTCTGGGAACAAAACACATTATCTTTTCTCTAGCTTGCCTATAATTGGAGATATTTGAGCTGCTTTGGCCAAAACATTTCAACAATATTTTACTATGGTCTAATTACGTGTACAGTCCATGCACAAAGCACCACATGTACATAAAATTCTTTAGTCCACAGAATTATAGCCTTGTAAAGTTGTAAACAGCTGTAGAAAAAAAAAAGGTTTTAACAGGAATGATGTTAATTGAACATTTAGCAGGTAACTAAGCTGTTCTGCCCAATAATATCAGTTTGTTAGAAAATCTAGCGATATTTATTTTTGAGAAATGTGGTCTTTTTATGGTAGAACTATTGCAAAGCAATAGAGTACTGTGTTTGCCATTAGAAAACTTTCCAGCATTTAATATGACTTAGGTTTAAGACAATGCATAGTACTTTAGGTTTGCATCTTCAAAGTCATTCAAGGAAGGTTACTGTGGCTTTTTAAGGATTTTAGCCATATTTAATTGCATTTTTGCTTGTTTTTCCTCTTGAAGTGTCTAACAAAAAAAGTGTGCCTCTAACTACAATACAAAACAAGCACAAAAACTAATTGAAGATTTCTCCTTTTATTAACTGCTTCATGACACTTTGGCCACTTTCCTGTTTCAAATACTTTTGAACATTAACACCTAGTGGGCCTCTATGAGCAACAGATGAACTAGAAGTGACATGTGCCAATGAGTCATCTTGCTTCAATATAAATGCAATTTTCAACATCTTGGAAATCTGAGACATTCAGCTGAACTCGTCAGTATGTCATAGGACTTAAGAGAGACCTACATTTTTTGGAGTGCAGCTGGAGGCATGTACATAAACCTCTAGTGCATCTAAAATGGTAAATGACATGAGACAATTATGTTTAAGTACCCATATCGTGTCAAGCAATAAAATTAAATTATCTCATACCCTGAGCAACAACAGCTCCTTCCAGAAATGCAGTTAACTTCAGAAACATCTGCTGATTTACACTGGCGGTCTTAGGATCTGAACTAATTTTTCAGAAGATGTGATTTTCTGTTCTGATAACAAAACCATGGAAGAAAGACTGGAAGTGTAAGGAAGAGAAATTTTAATGGCACAGTTTTTATGATGATTTTTTGCCAATATCTCAGAATGAAAGTCATCTACTGAACTCCACTCCAACAGTGTACAAGAGTGAAGCCTCTATAAAATGTCATGACACACATTACACTTCAGACACACCATTTCTCCAAATATTTCACTATAGTTAACACTTATGGAACTCTACTAGCAACAGATAAACTAGTTTTGTGTGAGCTGTTTTGCAAATAAAATGAGACCTTTCAAATTCTAACTAAACATATTGTCTTTCAGTAACCTCTGTCCAAGAAGACTCTGTTCCCCTTATTTGTACCTTCTCAGAGTTAGTGAGTGGCAACTTATCAAAGGGGAAAAAAAAAAGGAGTTAATGTAACTTTGAGTAGGTGAAATCTTCAATTTTAGATGCAGATTTCAAATGAGAACTTGCCTTGGATAGTGACTTACCTTTGAAATCCACCCTCAACAAGAGATATTTCAGTGGTTTGAACTCTTCTCATGCTGAACAGTAGCCACAGAAAGAAACTCATGACATTCTGGAAATAGAGGGCAACAGTTTTTAAGTTCTGGGACAAGATGATGAATAATGTCTGAACAGAGGCATCAGACTCCAGAGAATCTGTACTTCACAAATGTGATGTTGACTGTCCTGCAGTGACCTCTGTGGTTGGAGTGGAAAGAGTGAATCACCAGAGATGGCCCATCATCACACTTCTCTTTGAAAGTCTGCCAAACCTTTGTGCAGGACACTAATATGACTAATAGCAATCATCATAAGAAAGTATGCCATCACATTGTACAGCCTGCCAAAGGGTAAACACATTTTCAAAGAGTGCCATTTTTTTTCCCTCCAGACATCCTGCAGACTATATTTAAAGAGTGTGAGAATAACTTTGAGGACACAGATTTGGAAAAGATCAGGGCTGTCACACACACTGATTAACAAGTGCAATCTTCATTTGCATTCAACTTGGCTTTTCAAGTGGCTGTCACACAAGCTTGGGTGTAGCACATTGTCTGCATTTGTTGTTTTCCAAGCGGGTGGAAATTATTTTGAGTTTTCTGCAGGTCAACTGGGAGATACAATCTTTTTGCACTATGTGCAACATAATATAACATATATAAATAAATATAAGCTGCTTTCTGCTCATCATGTGAAATTAAAATGTCCCTTCTATTTATCAGGAATGTTCTTATTTGTTCTGGGTATCTGTTGATATTTATGGAATCAATATGTAATTTGGTATCAGTGTATTTAATCATAATCAGCCTGAGTTCAGTGTTTAGCTGAACATATAAAATGTACTATAATGACTTTAAAATGTTTAATTTAAGAATCTCTGCCTCTGTGCATATGAATCAGAGACCTGTGTTTAATTATTGATAGCAATTAGAGCACAGAAGCAGACAAACAGCATCTGGTGACAGGAATAATTTCACTGCCTAACCCTTATCCAGAGTCTCCTTTGGAACCATGGCATCATTGATTGATTCCCTGAAATGTATGAATTCAGATTGTGGTTTCTAAAGAACCCTTCAGAACCTATCTCTCATTTTAGAAGTCCTCCTAGGTTTAGACATCCATGTGTGGAACAGATGTGACGCAAGGGTATGGTTGGTCAGATTTCTTAATGAAATCAGAATCTGAAAATTACGCATAACTCTTTCTCTGTTTTCATTTTTGCTGTCTTGTGAACGCTAAAGCCTGAATTATATATTGGAATTGGAGTCCCAAAGTCAGGGAATGAAAGCAGAAAACTATTCTAGTAAATGTCAAATGTGAATTTTTAAGTGTAGTTGGCCAAATGCTTCAAACTAAGTTACTAAGAGAAAAGGGTTTGATTCTGTATATACTGAAACTTAAAGAAACTTCTCAAACAAAGAACTTGCATCGTAGTTGCATTTCCTATGATTCATAGGGTTGCATAGCCTCTCACCAGTGAATAACCTTAAAAAATGCTACATTTTTGAAAATGTCATGAAACTGGAAAACTTTAAATCATTACATACAGATATAATTCATCTGTATTGGATAGAACATAATAAAGAAGTATCTATCAAATTTTGGTGAAGGTTTGTCAATCCTCAAAGTATTTTTTAGGAGACACAGACCTCCTGGTACAAAAAAAAAAAAAAAAAAAAAAAGTTGTGTTCTGTGTTTTGAGCAGCTAGTAAAAATATAAATATAACTTGACTTGTCATGGACCACAGGATATTGCCTGCTGACAAGAAGCAGAGAGTAAATCTTTTATTTTCCTTTGCTTTCACATGTGGCTTTTTGGTTTATTAACTTGCCTTTACCTAGACTGATGTATTTTTTTCCAATGTATTTTCTCCCCCTCTGTCCAGCTGAGGAGGGGAGTGATGGAGTGGCTTGATGGACACCTGGTGTCCATCCGGAGCCGACCTCTCAGAGATATACTTGATAAAAATCTGCTATGTCTTTCCAGGTGAGTCTAACTTCATGCCGTAATGAGTCTGCATTATACAGAAACATTCATCAGGTAAGAATTTTCATCACATGGGCGCTATCTTGAGAGTCTAGACAAGGGTTTGAAGTGGTTGTTAAAACTCATAGAAACTCAAGGGTAAAGCTTTGACAGGGGTGTTCCTTCTCATACAGACTGAGACATAGTGTCACTTGTTCTGGTTTACTAATTGTTCTGCTTAATCTCTCTGAACACTGTCTTAAAGGTCAGGCTTTGAGAAGCTGTTATTCCACAATACTCTGCTTCATAGGCAAACAAGTAGAAAGGTAAAACAGAGACATTACTTTCATTAAGACTGCACAGAAAGCAAGGAGCAGTTTAGGATTATTTGCTCCAGTAAACAAAGAGAAAACAGGTAAGGATTCATGATTCATGGTCTGGCACTGCCTTGCAGTCAGAGCTAAGAAAAATTATGAGTCTGACTCAAAAAATAAAAATATTCGTGTGACATCAAAAAGATGATCAGAAATCTGGATGAGCACTTCTACGAAGACAGTCTGGAAGAGTTGTTAACTTGGAGAAGAGGAGGTTCCAGGGGATCTTCTAGTAGTCTTCCAGTACCTAAAGGGGATACCTAAAGGGAATACAAAAAAGGTGGAGAGATACTGACCTGGCATGTAGTGATAGGATAAGGGTTAGTGACTTCAAACTGACAGGAAGTGTGTTTAGATGAGATAGATACTAAGAAGAAATTCTTCCCTGTGAAGGTGGTGAGGCACAGGTTGCCCAGAGAAGCTGCAGCTGCCCCATCCCTGAAAGTGTCCAAGGCCAGGTTGGACAGGAGTTTGAAGCAACCTGAGATAGTGGAAGGTGTCCCTGTTCATGGCAAGGGTTGGAATGAGATGATCTTTATGGTACCTTCCAAACCAAATAATTTTATGATTTTATGAAATATGTATTGTTCCTGCTGAAATCAAGGTTGTTCTCCTTTACTGAAAGAAATATAAATGGAACAACTACTCTTATTCTGAAGTCATTGCTTTTCACTCCTGTGGGGAGAGAGAACCTGAAGTTATCCTTACAACATCATCAGAACTAAAATTACACACTCTAAAGGTCCCATTTATGTGATAGCAATCACATCAGCAATGGAGTTCTTCTCCCTGTAGAAGGGAGACAATTCACAGTGTCACTGTACATTGAATCACCACCACAAAACTGAGGTGTCCTGAGGCTCTTTATAGGGTTTAAACAAGAACAAATTTTTTTGCATATTTTAATGACTCACAGGAGGCAGAGAAAAATGAAAGAAAATTCATCAGCCAAGATAAAGAGATACAACTTTGCTGATTTAGGTGGTAAAGCAGTGCTATGACAGATAAATGTGTGGTTCACAAAAATTGATAAATGGGTTTCTTCAGGAGATTAAAAATTCACAGACTGAAAGAACTTAAATAATGGTGGCAGACAGGTGAATTTTTGAGATAATGTGCTTTTTAATATTTAGTAATTTATAACTCCAAAACAATGCTACTTGTCTAAAATGTATGACAGTTTGCTCACTGAGCAATCCTGTGCTTTAAACTCCTTTCTCTTGTGTGTTTGTGTGAGGGTTACAGGGCATAAAGAAGAGTTATTTCACACAAATAACCTAGGGCTAGATACAGGGACAAAAGTGATGATATTTTTGGATTGAGGGGAGAGAAAGAAAAAAAATGTGTGAATAAACACAAAAGATGGGAAATTTAATTTCCCTGGGAAATTAAGTTTATATAACTCTTCTTTTGTATTTAATGTGTAGGACAAATGACTTCCAATATTCTGTATATTTTAGAGCTTATGACATTTTAAAAGAAATATATAAAAGTACGACAAACACATTAAAAAAAAGTAAAAAAGCCTAACCCTCTTAGTTAACACATTAGTAGAATGTCACGTTCCTTCCTTCAAGGTATCATGGGTGAATGTACTCATATTGTGCTATTTCCTGCAGTAACATGGATAAACTATGGGATCTCTTATGTTACATTTGATGAAAAATACTATTTTCAAAAAATTAATTAAAATTTGAAACTGTACTCATGTTACTTTCACATATTTTTTGGTTTATTTTATTTTGTAGAGTGGATAGGTTATTTTCTGAGTGCCTTCATTTGAAAAAATCACTTTTCAGAAGAAGGCCATGATGAAGGGATTTGTATAATTACTACAACATGCTTTATTGAATTGTTACTTTGTTTAATAACCCTTCTGTTCATATAATAATTTTCACTGGGACAAATTTACCCTGCCCTAAATAATTAAAACCAGCTCCTTCTGGTAATAGAATATAAGCAAATAGTGTTGAAAAAAATTGCCAGCCAAGCAGTGTCTATGTTTTCAGGACTGGGTTTTCATACTGGGCTGTGACACAAGAGATAGTGAAACTGTTCACTGAAACCTGTTTACATTGCTTTTTGAGTTCATGAAGATGATTCTTTCTGTACCTGCCTCTCAAGAGATGTGTTTCTTGGGATCTTCATACCCTCTTGAACGTCACCCTTGGTCCAAGTTCTGGGTCTCTATTGCTTGACAATTTAAAGATCTGTGATGCACCCTTGGACTTTTGGAACTCCCATGTGAAGGTCTAGATGCTGTCTCCATCTCACTATACTTCTTTCTTACATTGCTGAGGATCCCAAAAAAGTGAAAGGGAAGTGCTGCTGGGAAGCTTTCCTCACTTTCTATGATTCATGACAGCTAATCTATTATCTCTCTTCCATGACTAACTGGTCTTACCTATTCCGCTTTCTCGCACCTTTACATCTCCTCTCCCTTCACATCTGTTTCTATTTTGTACCATTCCTTTAAGCCACAAATACATTAGTGTAGCCTGGATTGCTTCCTCTCTACCTTGCCCAAATCAGTTTTTTGTACACAATATTTTGCTTTCTCTGTTTTCTTTCCTAGGTTTGTCCCCTATTGCATTTTCCAGTAATAAAACACAGAATGGATTTTAGCAGTGCACCAATGGTTGTTCTCTGATAATGGTTTCTTTTTTTATTATTATTCTTTCCTTAAAGAGGTGTGAAATATGTAGACCTGAAACATGTGCTGCCTGCCGGCCTACAGTAAAGGACAAGTCACATGTCTTATTAAACTACCTGGAAAAGGAACTGACGGATTAGACCTTCTTCTTTTTCTTCCCACACATAATAATAATAAGCTTTTAGCAAAAAGAGTTTTTAAAATATGTTTCCAAACTGTCTCTCAGAAGGACTGTACAAATTGTAAAACTATGGTGCATTGGAAAGGAGGCAGAAAGAGCCACTGGGCAGTTAAAACACCAAATTTTATGAAGTATTTTATATACACAAAGGTACATGTATTAAAATCCTGTATTATGTGTATTTATGCACATGTATATATTCATACATATAAATGTTTGGAAAAATACATACATATATATATGTATGTCCTATAGTGTATTTGGGCTTTTGGGAGAACTTTGCTTCTGGAGTCCTTATCCTGAAATCTTAACTTTTTTGTGTCACTCCCAAAGGAAGCAAGTTTTAAAACAATCCTGCTAATCACACAGACTGTGAAATACTTCCAAAGTTCCCAGAAGACAGAAATTCTTCAGCCTAACTTTAGGAAGTCTATTCTCCGCTGTACTACTATATAAAATTAATCACAAAACACTGCTTTTTCCATAGTGACATTGCCAGTATTGAAAAAGGGACTTTTAGAAAGAAGGATGAAAGCAAAGGGCTCTCCACATCCATCTGTGGTTTAGGAGGTTCACAGAAGTGTGAAGTGACCAATTTGTCTCCATGAAATGTTCCCAGCTGAATGAGAAAATGGCATGGAGATGAATTTAGTCTGAAGTAGCAGCTTTTAAATGAACCACTTCAGTCACCTGATCTGGTTCTATTTTTGATGCTTCAGAGGCACCAGTGCTTCTGTTCCTGGGATGAGCACTTTGAATTTGCCCTCTTCACTGTACCCTGTCTGAATTTGTGAGCTTTCATGGGTGAAGTTTTAGTCCAGAGAAGTGGGTTTTCTCCTCCATCTGGGAGAGATATATATATGAAAAAAACCAGGAAGACTCAGACACCTTTCAGAGGTGAAAGATGCCCTAGCGTTACCTGGAATTTTGTATTGTGGGGAATGAAAATATCTTCAGAAACTGAGGAATTACCAAGCTCTGGTTCCTGGAAGAGTTGAAACCACCAAGAATTGTGCATAAAGTGACAGATTCATATTGATGCCCCTAAGTTTAGAGCTCAGTGTCCCACTACCCTATCTTTTCTTTGTGCCAGTTCCATCCTCCAATCTGAGGCCATAAATCCCTTTGTTTATCCCAAATATTCTTATACTCCTGCTCACCCAACACACTCCCATGCTGAGTTTCTGCAGAGCTAACTGCAATACTCCTAATATATTCTCACCACACATACATGCTATCCAGAATCAGTCACAGAAATAAGTCATTCCTCCAGCATTTATGCTAGAAGTGTCTACTTACGCTAGCATAAGTGTCTACTTATGCTAGAAGTAGACACTGAAATCATCACCCATGACCCTACAGGGTCCAAACTAGGTCTCTTCATGCCAGAAATCTCAAATTTAAACTGACTCTTAGAAATTCTGCTTTGGGGAGCTTCTTTCTGTTCAGTATATTGAATATCTGAGACAAACTTACCAAAAAGCCTCAAGCTTTTCTTCCAAACAGTATTTTCAAGGTTCCCAACAGAAATTAATACTTGTTTCTGCACTCTGGCTTAGTTTAAAGTTGAGTACGGAAAACAATCAGGTAATTGTTTTAAGCTTCAAGGTAATTAGAAAAAAAATGCTAGAGTTTGCTAAAATAAGAAGAAATGTTATATTCATAAAGGGCAAAGCTATCTCAGGGACTTCTTGCACAAGTCACTACAAAATCTGAACCAGAAGTCATCCTTTACCAATAATATAAAATTTTAGAAGTGTAAAATAACTTTTCAACTCCAGCCTGGGCAGGGTTAGTTTACATCAGTATCATATGTTTGGAGATATCCAGGCCTGCGTACAAAGCAGAGAAGTTAAGACGGGACAGCAGGTACATCCACTTTGAGACACTGAATTTCAAACAAAATGTTAAACAGCTGAAGGGAGTCAAGAGAAAAACAAGCAAAATTTCAGAAAACATTTGCTAGGAGACTGAACAGCTTGCAGTTGCTTTGCTGGAAGAGTAACAGCAGAGTGAGCCGATAGCAATTTTCAACTACGTAGAGTGCTGCAAAAATGAAAAATTATTTATTCACTGTGTCAGAGATCATATTTTTGAAATCTTGACAACGATTAGCTAGAAGTAAGTGATACCTTCCTGACTAGAGACCTCTGGAAATAGATTACACAAAAAACAACAGGACACATAATCCTACTTGTGTAAAATTGATGAACTAGATAATAAATTAAAATTTACTCTTTCTCTCCTTTAAATGCATAAGGCAGAGATGGAAAAGCAAAACACCACAGTAAAGTGAAAAATTGCATAAAAGCAGAAGGGAAGTGGATGTTCAAAATATGTACAGTTTATTCCAAATTCAAAGCTACAATGTAGGAAAAAGAATAGAGTCATTACTTCAAAATGAGGTGAGAGGGGAAGTTTGGGAACCAGGGCTACATGCACTGCCACTTGTGTCCTGCAAAAAGTGAAAAAAAGCATGTCCTGTAGGCAGGTGCCAGAAATGTGAAGGAATGACAGATGTAGCATGGTCTTGTTAAATCTAGATTTTCTCTATGTGCTTCTTGTGCAAAAGGAAGCCACCTGTTAGTCAGCAATTTTCATGTGCTTTATGGGGCCAACATCACTTTCCTCTCCACATGAATGGTGCTGCCAGCTGCAGTAAATGTGTCACAGCTTATTATGTTACAGCTACTGTCAAATAGCAATATTAGAAAAACAAAAGGTGGTGAACATTGTGCTGTTCCTATTTTTTCTTCTCATGCTTTGAGTGGTATTTCTGTATATCAGTGCAAGACCTACTATTGTTGAGGTTTTCATTTGGTACAGGCAGAACTTGAATACCCTCAACAACAGAGAGAAGAAACAAGAATTTGTGGACTCTTTTTAGCATTCAAAAGAACAGAAGAACATACTTAATGAGGATTAAGCTCTATAAAGAAGGCTGAATATAGGAGTAGGTTTACCTTGAAAACAGCTAATGGGGAACAGCTACTATGGACAATAAACTGCAGAGGTCCTGGTCACCTTATGATTAGATGGTGGATTCAGTTTGTACTTAAGCCAGCCATCAGTTTTACACTGGTTCTGAAATACAGAGTCCCAGTGTATTCATTGAAGGAGAACTTACTGAACGTAATGACAGAAAGGGCAACTGCAAGGAAGTAAAGCAGTAACTAAACTTAGAATCAATATTATCCCAAAATGGAACTTAAAATACAAATACATGCATGACAAAAATGTATACATTACCAAAAAACTATCCAGGGATAGGTAGATCTGTCCCTCAGTACAAAAGAAGTTTTATGCTGGATTTGAGAACCCTCCTTTTTATAAAGATAACATGCTTTCCTGTGAAAACTGTTGTGCCCCTTGAGAAAAAACTCCCCTTTGAAAATGTCTGATTGGGAGTTCTGACTGCAAGCTCCATGTTACACCTTATAGCTATAGAGAACAGACTCTATAGGTATAGAACTTGAAATATGAAGTTCACTAATATGGAAATGTGAGAAGAACTTTGAGCAGCTCTAAAAGCCAGAGGACAAACTTACAACTAAACATAAGTGAAACATTTCTAATGAAGAGGAATGAGAGTGAGACAACTGGCTTTAAAAGCAGTCTTTTTGTCAGTCACAGGCAAGTTTAGACTTGAGTGTTAGTACCCTTTGATCTAGAAAGGTACCAGAGTATTAAATAGGCACTGAAGTTAAAGGAACATGTAATCTAACTTTGGAATCTGAAATTATGTTCTTATCTAAGCCATCTGTCTAGTGTATTCAGAAATACTTCTGAAAGGTCTGTCAGTCTGTTGAGAAAAGACCTCTTTGTCCTCTCTGAGAGAATTGTTTTCTCTGTTTACTGCACCAGAAATTCCAATAGTGACTAATGTACACTAAACAGCTCCTTTGACAGCTAAAATTAAATTAATCATACATAAACAAAATTATCATTACCAGGAAAAAATTCTATGTGCAACTAGTGGTGAACATTTAGAACCATAGGGACCCTAGCCTAAGTCCTTACTGTTCCCCTTGGCAGGCTGGATGGTTACCAAGCTTAAAAAGAAAGAGAAAAAAGGAAAAAAAAAAAAGAAAAATCTATCAGAGTTTAAAACTAATTGCTAAACTTCCTGACTAGCTAGAAGACTTGAAAAGTCTTGTAGCAAAGAGACAGCAGAATAGTTGACTGAAAGGTCTAAGATTGAGATCTGGTTAAAAAATCTGTAACTGAAGTCTGTTACTCTGTCACAGAAAATGTCTTTTCCCACAAAAGGAAAGTCAGAAATGCTTTTATTGGAGGAGAATAATAAAAAAAAAATACTCCTTGTAGTAGTAGTGGCATACTGAAAAGTTGTAGGAGTACGAAATTACACTAAATGGAAGAGAGACCATGAAGTGACTTGATAAGACTGAGGAATCAAGAAGGGGAGCTACAAGAATGAGCCATCCTGAACAAGAGAAAGTTTCTTGCCATATATTCGGTTGTTATGGATTTCCCAGTTTATGAATTCACAGTTGTGAAGTTCAATAACATTGTTGCATGCTATACAAAATGGAGTTTGGTTTTCTCCCTCATGTTGTGATTGGACAGATTCTGCCACAGTGGAGATTTTCCTATGTATGATTATCTCCACTCTTGTTTACCCGCTATGGTTATAATCCTTCCCTGTTTTTTTTCCTTTTCTGTGAGACAATTTTCATGCTCCTCCCAGGTTCAACCCCCTTTCTAGAAGGTTCCATGCCACCCTTATGTAAGCTGGAGCCATCTTAATAAATGTTCCATTCCACCATACCCGTGGCCTAGAGTGTGCCTGCCCTTCTTACCCTTGAAGGGTCTTGTCAGAAAGTGGTAATGGAAATCCAAGGACGTGTGTTAATTGTTGGTCAAGATGTAGTTTCATGATAAATTTTCTTGTTTAAGTTGCAATCACTACTCATAAAGGATTATTTCATATCCCAAACCTCTAAAAGAAAGGCTGATTTTTTTTCTCCATGATAGTTTCAAAGATCCATTTGATATAAATTCCCCAATAACCATTGCAGTTGGTACATCTGTGCACAACAGCTAAGGGACAAGTGGCTGAGGGGCATTGGAAAACCAATTATCATTGAGTACTCTGGGATTTCAACCAAATGTGAGTTTAATAAGGTAATTTTTATATCTAGACACCTAAAATGCTGCTAAAATATTAATTTCTTTGTAAATGTACTTCTGTAGTCTAAGAAGGCAGTAAAAATACGTGCATTTTTGGATCTCATTTTTCATCAGTATTGAACAAGAAAATTTTATGTATCTAAGTTTCAGGGGAGACCTGTGACTTTGAGTGATGACACTGACAGTATCAAAAAAAGAAAAAAAAATATTTTTCTGAGTATCATATATGAGATATCTTGGATTTGTGAATTCTATACCACAGTTATAAGTAAAAGCAAAATTACTGAAGTCATCCTCTCTGTAAAGGAGGAAACATAACACCACACAGCTCATAAATTATAAAAGACCTCCTCCTTGCTTGCACACCCTGGTGCAGGCACACCTCTAATATATGTACCTCTTAAAATACAGAGACATTTAGAAAAATCTTAGTCAGTCCAAAATAGCAGGAGGTAAATCAGTCAGCTTTGCAAGCAGACTATGCAGGGGTAGTAGGAATAAATCGTTTATAAGGGACACAGACTATCACCTTTTGCAACACTGACATTACCATTTAAATGGTCCTTGACAAGGATCTTATTTTGTTCCATTTTACATTCATGCTTAACAAACAAATGCTGAACATTCATTAAACAAACCTGCTATAATAAATGGAAGAGCGACTTCAGGAATGTTATCAGACTCCGTGTTCTGTGTGATAAATAATTAAAAACCTGTTGGCACACTGGTGTGTGTTTTTATGTTTTATGTATGTATAAGACTCCGTATCTGCAGCAGGCAGGGAGACTGTCTTTTCCTATAAATACTTATCACTCTTGGATTTGGTAAACCAAAGGCTGTAGTATTCTTTGCAGGTAATCAACATTGTTCTATTGAAATCAGTAGAACTCCACTGATTTCAGTAGGACAATACTGATTTACACCACTGGAATAAACATTTCTAACAATTTAATTCCAAAAGAAAGGAAGAGGTGGATGGCTTTTAATTGAACTAAACTTTATTTATGATTGAACACTAGGTGAAAATAAAAAAGTGCAGTAAGATTCAAAACAGAATATTGTATTAAGTTTTGCACTAGGTAAGATTAAAATGCCATTAGTTTTACTGTATATGATTCATATAGATAATGTGAAAAGAAAATAAAAGACTAAGAAAAAAGCTTTTGCACTCAAATACCAGTTTTCCCTCTGTCCTTAGAAAGAGATTGCAAGTGCACAAAGACAAGCATAAAATCTTGGTTGCTTTAGTAATTATACAGTATTTTAAGTTGAAAAAGATTTCTGTGTTTCCATTGGGAAACAGCAGTAAGGAAGCCCTTTTGTTTTTAGTGGTTTTTTTTACCCTGATTCAAGCTATTAGTTGAATTCACAAATTGTTTAAGTTAAACTGAATGTACAGGTTGGTAAGACACATTTCAACCAATAAACAAGACACAGCTTTACTCAAAAATTAAATCTCATTTAAAGCCTATAGAAGCTTCAAGTACTCGGTTATTTGTGTTCTTCTGAAACTTGTACCCTGTCAAGCTAATACTGTATTCTCATTTTTATTATGCACTGAAGATAAGATTTCCCCTGCACTGTTAGTTAGCCTCTTACTCTCAGGGACTGTGTGGTGTGTAGGATTTTGCACTGTCTTTCTCTGACTTTCAGTTGAAGAAATGCTACTGAACAAATTATATGGAATGCAATTATCAGAAGCTGAAGGGCAAGTTCTCGCAGTGTAACAGTTGGGTTGGTTGGATTTGCTTTTTTCTTTCCTTTTATTCAATACAGGAGACACTTTGAGCTGCTGGAGCTGTGCAGGGAAGGGAAAGGAGTTGGGGAAGGGGCTGGAGCTGCAGGATCTGCTGAGGGAGGTGAGAGGGCTCAGCCTGGAGAAAAGGAGGCTCAGGGGGACCTTCTGGCTCTGCAACTCCCTGAGGGAGGATGGGGAGCCGGGGGGTCAGGCTCTTCTCCCAGGGAACAGGGACAGAAGAAAAGGGAATGGCCTCAATATGCAGCAGGAGTGATTAGATTGGATATTAGAAAAAATGTCTTCATAGAAGGGTAGCAAAGCACTGGAAAAGACTGTCCGGGGCAGTGCTGGGGCCACCAACGTGAAGCAACTTAAATTTGAACTGAACTAACTAAATTTGCATCTCTCCATCAAGGAAAGGCCATCATTTTGCTTTCATGTGCTATACCTCAGCACCACTGCTCACCCAGCCTCTCGTTTGCTCCTTCTGCTCTGTGTTAGGGAAGGAAAGGTAGAGCTAAAAAGCTCATGAATCATTTATTAAACCTATAGATGAGGAGTCTAAGTTCATTTTCCTGGTTAAATGAGGGTGGCCAGTTCACCTGTCTCAAAATCACTGTTATAAGTGAGGTGAATCAGTCTGGCAGTACCACTAAATACCAAACCAGACTTTGCCCAGCTACTTGTACTCATTGGCAAAACACCTTTCTATAAAGGGAGGACACTATTTACTTACTGTCACAGACAAAACAGACTCTACTGGGGGACAATATATTTCTATGTTTTAGATACAAGCCCTTATGTCTTCCCATTTTACTGTCAATTAAAATAGATTTAAGTAGGGAGAAATCCCAAATTCTTAGAGTCCAAGTCTGCAATCCCCCCACTTCCAAAACCTCTACATAGACACCTGTTAAAGCCTTTTAAACAAAGACAGGTAAAAAAAAAATAATAATCTGTGAGAGCACACAATGTTGTTTTATTCAAAGTCACCAGAAGGCAGCATTACAGTTAATCTGACAGTCTGTTGAACTGTATGAATAGACAGTTAGATCTGAAATAAATGTTTGTTGTGTAATTCTTTTTAACAGGCAATGAATATTACCAGAAAAGTCTGTTTTGTCCAAGTCTCTTTTTGACAGAATCATTTATTAGATGCAAAACTGCTGCCTGCAGGTTAATATGCATGCAAAGCAAATAAAATAATTGCCTATTGTCAAATCACAGCAAGAGGAAAGGATCTGGAAATGTAAAAACAGGCTAAGAAAAATGAATAAATGACCAAAACAGTGAGATTTTCTGGAGTTCAGGGGCTTAGGAGAATGGGAAAACATAAACTCTCTACAACCCTGAAGGTATTTAAGAAACTTTTTAAATTGTCTTTCAAGGATGCTTAAATTAAACAGTTAGAAAGAACACTAGCATCTGTGTAAGATAAAGGGCATTTAAATGTAAAAATCTCATGATTAAACCTGTGAAGTGTAGGAAGAAGGAGGATGAGGGGATCACCCATGTCTGGTTAACATTATTTGAAAATGCTAAACATCTTTAAAAACCATGAAGTCCCACTGTTACCAAGTAAAGTCAGTGACCTTGATTGAGACTTGGCTGACAAATGAGATAACTGTTAATTTTCTCAGCAAAATCACTTTAATGCCATTTTTTTTCCAAATTAATAGTTCTGTATTCATGGCTCTACCATGTACAAGCTATGTTTATGCTTCAGGGATAAAAGCTAAAAATTGTCACCACACCAGCATGGGTTTAATCTGTTCCAGTTAGTGCTTTTATAACCAGTGCTCAAGAAATTTGCAAAAGAGAAAGGGACTGGGATTTTTCTCAGCAGTTATCATGGATGAAGATTTTCTTTCTGGGGATAGGGCAATCAGATAAGGAGTTTAGTCACATGACTGCAATCTGTGTGCCTTCATAAAGTCCTTGGCTCATTGACACAGTTAATGAGCAAGGACAGCAGAACAAGTGGCAATACTGGTGAAAAGGATTGTGAGGAATAATCTTACCCATTTCTCAATTCAAGTTTGTTCCTGAACACACAACTGACACAGCTGAGGAATCTTACATATTCATATATAAGATACTGTATTTATATATATGAGACTATGATTCCAATAAGAGTTGAACTATTTATAGCAACTTGATATCAGTGCTTAGGGGAAGTTCACAATGCTGATTGCAATCACTCTACAAGATTAGAATACCATGGGAGATTTGGTTAGTGATCTCATCTGTACTAAAAAACTTCAGAATTTTTAAAAATTGTATGTAGTTCTTCTAGTTTTCATCTCTGCTGAAATAAATCCTACCCTTGAAAACTGTCATTGTCACACGACTAGTGATCTAAAGTTTACGTATTATGTCTCACCCTTCAATACTTAGCTGAAGCCAGGCCATGTTTGAAAGGCTTGTTTGTGAAATGCTGTAATTCTTCTGTGTCAGAAGAAGAGGACTCCTGTTTTGGGGGCACAGGAAATCAGCACAACTGGAGTATTAAAACACAAAAATGACAAGCACAGTGTCAGAGGGGAAGGAGCATCATAATGTGTGGGGAAGGATGAATGCAGGGAAGTGAGAAACAAGGTGGGATCCTGGGAATGGCATTTGGGTGTGCATGACAGATTGAGTGAAAACAGAATTTCGCAGGATACATTCTTTCCCTTGCTCAGTGTGCCTGGACCTAGAGTGAAGAGCACTGCTCTTTAGGGTATCTCAATTACTGCATTTACTACCCTCCTGACCCATGATCCTTTTGAAATAATAAGCCTAAAATTTTATCCCTATACTCCCTATATGACCCAGCAGCTTAACTTAAGTCTTTAAAAATAAGAGCTTCCAAAAAATGCTTGTCTAGATAAGATGAAAGAAAAAACAAGAAATAAAAGTTTCCATGTTTAGATTTCACTTCTACCTTAGGATGCCCCACAAGAAGCCTTGTCCCCTGTACATGGGGTAATTCATGTATCAGATGCTGAGCCTAACCTGTCATCCACAAAGGTGGGATGCATCTAGTGCAGAGTCCCATAGGAAAAGACCAGAGCTGCTACTCCTTAAACTGCAGGTGCCTGAGGTAGGATATTTTGTGGTGAATTTTGATAACTTCCTTTAGCTGAAGCCTTCCCCTTGCCAGAACTACTTCCTCACCTCCGCACCAGTCAGCTTTCCTCTCTCTTACACAGGCTATATGGAAAAGCAGGTCCATGGAAAAGTAGGTCCATGAAAAAGCCTGGGCAGCAGGTCTGAGAGGGAAAAAATGGAGAAAATAGCAACATGAAGACAGCACGCAGTGGGGAAAGGAGTGAAATCATGATGGCATGGGTAAAACAAAGTTTTATAGTCCATCTGTGCGGGTGTGAAAGAAGTACAGGGGTATTGTAAGCGGTCCTTGCAAAAACATACAGCAAGTGGTACCTGAGTGTAACAAAGCAGCTGCCAAAAACAGTGGAAAGAAAACTCTCTTAATGGATTCTGGCAAGGAATTCATGGATGAAAAAGGACACATGGTGAGGCAGGAAGCTCTCTTTGCAGGAAAGAGTGAAGGAGAGTTTAGAAAGAATCTTGTTTATTTTCTTTCATATGCTGGAACAGTGTCCTTGCATAGCCTCATACATGGTCTGGCAATAGTTGCACACACCAGGCATTTGAAAATACAGTCATAATCTGCAATCTACTGTAACAAAACATGGCTAGTAAGCACCCCACCAGAGTAAATCAGGATATGAAATTATGAGGCAGTTGTTGTTACAGTAACTGCATATTTGTGCAGTGTTTCCATTTAACAAACACAGATATTCTTCTCTCAAGAAAAGGAGGAGACAATTACAAGACCTTTCAGAGAGATGAACTGTGCATTTATACTCTCTGAGTTTAGATATGTATTGAAGTTTTGAATCTGTGTTTCCTCATCACAGTGTGAACAAATTCCTTGACTAAAATTATATAGAAAAGGGCAAAACACAAGCCACACAACATGCCCTTCCTAGGTCTGATATCATCAGGACGTTTATTATTACTTCTTGATTACTCCTACAAATAGGCTTTTTACCCTTGAAGAAATGCCACAGAGCAATGACAAAAGTAAAAAATAGTGGCCCCAAGTTGGTCATGAAAATGTCAGTTCCCTGTTTAACATTTGCAAGACTTGTCAAAAATATCCAGAAATCAGAATAATCCACGGGTCAACCAAAACTTTGTGATTATCATGTTTTTTATCATTGAATGAACATACATAAAAATAGAAACGTGAGGATTTCATATGAAATTGATGAAAAGAAAATGCACAGAAAAAATTATTAAAATTATATTTAATAAATGGGAAATTCAATATCATGAAAAATGGCAACAGTCAGTGCAGAGACATCCTGATCCAGTGATGGTGGGAAATAGATGATAAAACTATAAAATAAAAATAACAAATACAAAGAAGTGACAAAAAAAATAATAGTTTGTTAAATGTCGTCACTGCAGAGAATGATATGCCTGTATCAGGTGAGGCTGATTACCAACTTCATAAACTATCTGAAATAAAAACATATGAACTCCACATACTAAGATAAATTGCATCTAGGAATATTAGAGTAGATGACTCAAATAACAAATAAATTAATAGTCACTTATAAGAAAAAATAAAATTATGGGTAAACCTGTAGTTCTGAAAATCTGCTACAGTGGTACCAATATTCGAAAGAAGAGCTGAAAATGTCCTAGCAATTATAGGCCAGTTACCCAGACATCAGACTCAGACAATATAATGGAAAAGTCAATATGATTTTCCATTAATAAAGAATCAGAAAGAGGTGCTGTAATTCACTCCAGTCAATGTAGCTTTATGGAAAATGGGTTTTGTCAAATAGTTTAGATTTCATTATTTGATAAGACCACAAATTTGGTTGATAAATGTAGCTCTGTATATGTAATACATGTAGGCTTTGGTGTGGCATTTGATTTGTATCAGATGAAGAAGTGATTTAAAAAAAAAATAAATTGCAGCTGTCTATAGGTCATTTTAAAAGAGTTCTGAATTTGCCAATGAAAAACTTTCAAGTGTTTGTTAATGGAAAATAATCATTGGTTACACTAACATTCAATATATTTATTTTACATTCATTGCTTCAAAAGGGAATTGCTTCAGAAAAAAAGTCCCAGTAAAGGCGGGATGGCACATAAAGAGTGGTGACCTCTATTCTCTCTACAACTTCCTAATAGGTGCTGTGGTAACAAGGTAAAAAAGGGGCAGAATGACCTCAGGCTCTTCCAGAAGAGTTTCAGATTGAATATAAGGGAAAATTTCTCTAGTCAATGGATGGTCAGGAATTAGAACAAGCTGTCCATTGCAGTGGTGGAGTCACCATACACAGAAATATTTAAAAGACATGTAAATGTTGTATTGGGGTTGTGGTTTGGTGGCAGGGCTAGCAGTTCTGGGTTAATGGATGGATTCTCTGACCCTAACAGTCTTTTCCAACCTAAAAAATTCTGTGATTCTATGATTCTCTTATTCTATGAGTCTATGATAAGGGCCAGGCTAACTATCAGATTGATCAGAGGTGGTTAATTAGTGAGGTGTATTTGTGTTATATAGCTCTAAGAAGAGAAAAAAGAAAATTCTACCCCTCACTTTAGCCACCAGTTAGTGGCAAAATTGCTAAGAATAATGAAGTAGAGCAACAGTAGATAAGTGGAATTCTTGCAAATGCATGTGGCAAAATTGAAATGGGAAATGGAATATTGCATGTTCTTTTGCTTGTGCCTACAGAGGAACTTACAAACTATTGAAATAAAAAACGAGCAAGCCACTTTGACATCTACCAAATGCACCCTACAGTGGAAATATTGGAGTCTAAGTGAACTACTTTATCAAAATAAAATTGATGAAATCAACATCTAGAATTTTGTAAGCCTGACAAAAGAGCATAGTGCATAACAGGAGATGTTTTCCCTTTGTCAGAGCCATGACAAGAAGAACTAGAAGAAAAAATGAGGACTTTCACTTTAAAAGTTGAGACTAGTTTCCATCTTGAAGGGTAATAATGATCAGCAATCATTAGCAATCAATGATGAAGGACAATGTGATTGACATAGAAGAGGTCAGAGATACACAGAAAGTCAAATGAAATGATCCATAGTTAAACATTGAAGGATTTACTTGATTTGAACTAGAATTTGTCATAGCATTCCATTATTTGTACATCACAAAATAGCATGATACAAGAAGCTCAATGTGCATCTTAAGATCATCTTCCTTCCTGCAACTGCATTTTTGTTTGTAATTCTAATTTCTGAATCTTACAGCAAGGAATTGTACTTCCTGATATTCTTTGCATATAGCTGTGTGTCTCTGGCTAAATCATATCCATTAGTCCCCTTGCAAGATTTATCAAATATGACATAAAAGGAAAAATGTAGAATCAAAGGTTAATTTAATGTTACAGAGATTTTTC
Organism: Campylorhamphus procurvoides; assembly: GCA_013396655.1. Classification (NCBI taxonomy): domain Eukaryota; kingdom Metazoa; phylum Chordata; class Aves; order Passeriformes; family Dendrocolaptidae; genus Campylorhamphus; species Campylorhamphus procurvoides. The sequence continues at coordinate 10,697 of WBMV01000952.1, read as the reverse complement.
ATGGTGATTTAGTATTAATGATGGCAGTTTATGAACCATGTTTAATTAAATGAATGTGGGAGATAAAAATCACCCTTGTGTTTAGTTTTATTTAAGATTATAGCCTCTGAAGCTCAAAAGGGGTTATGAATAAACTTTGTTCTGATCTCTAGTAAGGGCTGTATTTAGCTAACATTGAAGGTAGATTCTATAGAGTCTATCATCAGGATAAACCTGATCTTCAGGTGGCTTAAAACAGGTGTGGCTTCACTGAAATTTCTTTTACTGGGGGAACTACAGTGAATTTTGTCAGTTATATATCTAGTTCATTTGTTTCTGTGTGGTATTTGGCAAACAGGTAACCTTTATTGATCTGTGGCACACATCGCTCACAAAGATGATGCTCAGGGCATTGGAATGGCAGATCCTTTAGCTCCTTGAGAGGAAATGTTAAAAACACACGTCTGAGATTGCATCTTCTGCTGCACCAATAATGTAGGACTGGTTGCTTTTGGAAGTTTGTCTGCAGGGGCAGTGATTTAAAAACTGTGTTTTAGCACTGTATGACACACATCTGTAGAATTTGCACCATTTCACTGTGCAGAAAACCACTGCAATAAATATAAAGTAGTAAATAATCAAAATAAATTAAAAAAAGGTTGAACTGAAAAGAAAGACTAGGGATATGCTTTCATCATCTTTTATGTACCCAATCAACCAGAAAGTAGTCATCATCAAGAGATGCATTCTGCAACTATGCATCACCATCTTCTACTTCACAAATGCATAGAATATCCTGAGTTGGAAGGAACTTGAAAGGATCATCTAGTCAAACTCCTGATCCTGCCCAGGACAACCCCAAAAGCCACACCATGTGCCTCAGAGTACATCCAAACACTTATTGGGCTCTGCCAGCCTTGATGCTGTGACCACTGCCCTGAGAGCCCTTTTGGTACCCAATCACTCTCCTGGGGGCAGGGGGGACATGTTCCTGATATCTAACCTAAACCTCCCTGGCTCAGCTCCATGCCATTTCCTCCTTCATACAAGAAGGGTATTCATTCATCACCACAGACCTGCGCTTCTATTTGTCTGCTCCTAACAAATCTGATATCACAGTCTCTCTGTTTTGAGCAATTCTGTTTCAACTACAGCTCCACTGTAAGAAATACAGTACTCACCAGTATAGAAAAATGTCTGCTTAATAATATCAGATACCTGGGCTGCTCTGATATCCAGATTCCCATTTGTTCCTGAGCTTCAGTCTCTATCACCTTGTACTTCTGTTTGCAGCTAAGTACATAAGTATTTCCATATGGCTATTTAAGATCTCTTCTCTGTCACCTTCCCTTCAGACCTAATTTTAAGCATGATATAGAATTTAATAAGAAAGAGAAGTATCAAAAATAATTCAAGTTGAATTTTTAGAAATAGGTATTGTAGTGAAAACTGGGAGCTACCTTCTACAGTGAGAATTTTTGCTGTTTCATTCCAAAGAAAGTAACTTAGAACTTGCATTCCACACAGCTAGTTCAAGTTTTTAATTCCTTATTTTAAATTTTTCTTGTTATATATATAAAAATAAGTAGGTATATATATAACATAAATATCAAACTATATCTAAATAAATAAAAAAAAATAAATTGTCCATTATATATAGTATCTCTTCACACAAAGAGTAACGCTTATACTGTTCCACAATTTAATGTGCTCCTGGTAATTTATTAAAAAATTGTCAAAACTTAGAGGTGTCACAATTCTACTGGTGCCATCATCAGATACCTTCTGCTTCAGAGTATTGGATAAATAGGAGTTGTTGCTGTGGCAAGTAACAGTTACTAATTTAACAAAAAGTTAGTTAATTTGCTGAAAGTCCTTGGACAATTCCTGTGAAGGCTCTGCTTATTCTTACCTCTGCAAAATTGATGTGACTGGCACTTCCCTGAACAACAGAGGCAGTGTCATCTTACCTTCATGTTTTGAGGCCCTGGTGTAAGAAGAATGAGGTATAATTTAAGTATCTGAGGGGAAAAATGTATCAAGAAACAAACAATATTAATATTGCAGTACACAGATTAAAGCACAGAAATATGTGAATTAGTCACAATAGAGCCTTTACATGTTGTATTATTTATTTAAATTCAGCTGCGGTCTATTGATTTTTTTTCTTTTTAAGCAATTGAGGTTTCCCTACCCATCTCTACTCCCAACTATGTTTCCTCCACAGACAGATTAATAAAGAAGAAGTTTTTTTTTTGTTGGTGGCATATTTACTGGTGTAAATATGTAATCTGAGAGATAATATAATGCCTTCTGGAAATAAAAGTTGTATATATGTTGAAGAATGCAGGTGGTTTGCAGCCCCTCATAATTGGTTCCCAGGCTGCTTACACTGCAGTGCACATGGCACCATGGAAAGTTTCTCTTCCAGCAAGGCATTCTCAAGAGCTCCATCTGCAAGAGAGCATTCATCTGTCTTTTCAGACTGAGGATGTCACTTCTCAGCTGTGCCTAAAGGAGAGCTGAAGTCAGTACTCAAGGAGAGTAGCCACCCTATAATGGCCCAGCTCTTGATACCAGTCTTGATGACTTTGGTGGGGGTCTTTCCAGTGAATGGTCTGCACGTTGTGAGGCTGAGGGGAGGATGTTTGTTGGCTCAACACCTGAAACACTGATGCTTCCTGACACTCTAGCCTGAGGAGTCTATGCACTCTGCTGACTCCAGGGCAAGATTTAGCCATATTTCACAAAAGTATACGATCATGTGGGTTAGAAAAGACATCTAAGATCATTGAGCCAGGCTACCACACAGCAAACTGTTCTGTTTTGCCCTTCAACAGTAATTCTCCTCTCTTTATTTTCAAATATACATCTACACGTAGTGGAAAGAGGTCAGCCCTTCAAATCTGGTATGACTTTGGCAGAAGAACAGGGAAATAAGAGGAAAAAGTTGAAGTCACGTATCAAAATTTCATCACAATATATGAACACAGTCTTTCCAGTACCTGAAGTGAGCCTGCAAGAAAGATGGAGAGAGACTGTTTACAGGGGCCTGGAGTGACAGAACAAAGGGGGTGGCTTCAAAATGAAGGAGAGAATATTTCGATTAGATTCTAGAAAAAAAAATCTTGCCTGTGAGGTGGTGAGGCAGGGGAACAGGTCGCCTAGAAAAGCTGTGGCTGCCCCATCCCTGGAAGTGTAGAAGGCCAAGCTGGATGAGGCTCTGAACAATCTGGCCCAGTGTAAGGTGTCCCTGCCCATGGCATGGGATGGAATAAGATGATCTGTAAGGTCTCTTCCAACCAAGGTCTTTCTATCAGTCTATGAATCTCAGCATTAGCTCACAACACAGTCACTAGCCTAGCTGCTGCTTGTTGTTTCCAGAAATGTTTCCATGAATATTTCCAGAAATACAATTTCTATGAAGCAAAAAGAGGATTAGTGGAGGATTCTTATGACTGCGTTTAAAGGAGGAAGTTTCTAACTTTTATACCAATGCTGATCTCTTGATACAGTTCTGTTTCTCATAACAACATTCATCCTTACACAGACAACTTATTTGATTATATTACTGGAACAAACTGAAACAGCAATCTAAATAAATGGGAAAGGTGATATCACTTGTACTACCTTTTAGGTTGTCAGCCTGACATTAACCAACTAAAATCTGTACATTCTGACTCAGACACTTACCAATACCATGGGATATTGAAAGTAAATTTTAATGTGAATCACACTATTCTTACCTTTTCCAGTGTTGGCTGTGCTCTGAATAAGAGTTTGTCAAAGCTTAAAACCCTTAAATATCACTTCTGAGTTTAGCTTAAAACGGTGTTTGTATTCTCAGACAAAGTTGCTAATTAAAGATGGTGAGGAAAGAAATAACTAAAAATAGGTTATGAAGCTTCTTACGATGTACTTTCTCTTTTCTCTTCTTACTTTTTTTACATTTTTCTGCCATAGGTGCTTCATATATACTTCTCCCTTTATGCAGCTAAATGTCTGCTCATTTTTAGTATTTTTCTCTGAAATGATCTTCACAGTTTTTGTGAGAGCTGAATATAATTAAAGACAAGCTTTCCTAAGAAGGAATTAATATCACTACTTTGATTTAGTCAGTAGCCTTGGTGGATTGGAACTACAAAAAACAGTAGTTTTAATGAAAAAGTTCAGCAAACATATGCAATCTCACATATTCTTTTTTTTAGCTTTGATCATATTTAGGGAGAGACCAGAAACTGAGTGCATGTGACTGTTCTTCTCATAGGTTCAAAATCCACTGTAATTCAATCTTTCCTGATCTCTGCAAGCAGTGGAGAGGAAGCTGAACTGCTTCCTCCAGAGAAAAGAGTAAGAAGAAGAGACATGTCCCTCTGCCTCTTCCTTCACTTCAGATCTTTGAATTAAACTGATTCTCTTTTCCGGTACTGTCAATCTAAGACCTAACACATGAGTGCTAAGTTCACTTCCCTGTAATAAAAATATCATAGTTGTTACAAAATATAATGAAATTGAAACATTTCTGAAGCTGTGCTGTACTTCAAAATCAGCTGGAGTGCTTCAGGCACTGTATCTCTTCTTCAGAAATTGTACTTATTAGTTAAATAATAAATATGGTTAGTTTGTATTGCACCTTTTGACAGAACTGGGGCATTTTTCTAAGCTATTTGCCTACTGCCTATTGGTATCCTATAGAAAAAAGGTTCCTTTGTACTCTATCAGAAATAACAGGAGTTTGGTGGTATTGGAAGGTTGTTAATAGCCCTTAGTCCTTTGAAAAGCCCTTTGTCCTTTGCTGAGACAATTTTGGCAGATTTCTAATATTTAGAGACAAGTAAAAATCAGATTGTTAAAAGATCTCTTACTGCAGCCTGAAACTCACACTGCCACAAACACTGAAAAACTGCTCCTTTATACAGGAAATCTGGTCCAATGTAATTTAGGGTCTGGGGTGAGGGTGGTGAGGCCTTGGCACAGGTTGGGCAGAGAAGCTGTGGCTGCTCATCCCTGGAAGTGTCCAAAGCCAGGTTGGATGGGGCTTGGAGCAACCTGGGATAGTGGAAAATGTCTCTGCCCATGGCAGGGCAGAGAACAAGGTGGTTTTTGAGGTCCCTTCCAGCCCAGATCAGTCCATGATTCTACACAACAATGCAACTATATTGATCCAAACTCTTCTATTCATTTGCCAAGAACCAGTTTTTTATTTGTTTATCTATTTGAACTAGAAACAGATTAACAAAATAAATTACTTATAAATCAAATGACAGAACTGCACATAGGTTGATGTTAATGTAACAGTATTAATATAAAAAATTAACTTAAGATACTTTTTTTTTGCCTACCTTTTCATAACCCCAAGGTCTATTGAGGTTAAATCATTCTCTTTTCTTGTTTTATTTATTTAATGAATTGTTAAAAAAGTAAACAAAAATTTCATTAATTCAATATTTCCACATACAATGCTGGAAAACTGATTAAAGATGAATGAATAATTAGTATAGCATTCTAGTCGAACATGATGGTTTTATTTCAATAGTTATTTTATTGAAACATTTGTAAATAGCTTGCAAGTAAAAAAGCTGTGGTCTTTCTATTTCCTAGTGAATAAATTATCAGTCTATTTCACTCTTACCTTTGCCCAAATATATTTGGCAGTTCAATTTCCAAAGTGTATTGCAAAGCCATGATTGAGTTAAGACCCAAACTTGTGTTACTAGGTATTTATTTTGGTGTTTAGCCATATGTCCAGGCTTCCTAAAGAGAGAAAAATGCTTCTGCTGGATCAAACCTTGTGCTCATCTAAACCATTAACTTCTATGAAGGTGACCCTTGTAAGCTGGTTACAATTTTAAATTTACTTCTCTACCACACCAGTTTGCTTGATGCTGTTTTAAAATCCCTTCAGTTCATCTCCAGTGGAACTAAGTGGTAGAAAGCTTCACATTGAGATGATAAACACACTGTTAATATTGAGTTTGAATTAGGTTTAAAGATCAGGTTTTTTTAAAAAAAACCCTCCTGATTTCATTAAAGGAAACAGATTCAACACTGAAGTGTTTCACTAATCTTTGCAGTATTTTATATTATGTTTACTTTCTCACTAAAAAAGTCCTAATGGTATATACAGACCTTGAAGATATTTATATTCTGTATAGGTATTGGAATTTAACATGTTATTTTTCCCACTCATATAACATCAGTTTATACAATTACTATATATAAATTTCAGTTATTTCTTTTGTTTTGGTTTGGTTTTTTAACCTCATTTCTTATATACTATACCATTGGGGGGGGGTGCTTCTTGTTTGTTTGGGGGTTTTTTGGTTGGTTGGTTTTTTAATATGTTCTTTAAAAATAAGAAAGATAAATTCACATTAAACCCAGTGATCTTATGAACTGTGAGCTGTGAGGAGAAGAGGTTTGGTGGATGGTACATTGTCCTTATTGGTTTTTTTTTTTCTTTTCATGTCAGTGGTTATAGTTGATGCAGAAACAAATAAGTAAATTGTTCTTTTAATTCTGTTTTTTTCACAATTTTGTGTGTATGCATCAGTGAATATATCAGCAATATTATCATTGTCTTTGAATTTTGTCCTTATTAAATTCATAAGAACATGGTTTCATGGAGAAGAGAAATGAAAGACTATTTTGCCTTAAATGTTTAGTCATTACTATATCTCAGCAATTTAACTGCTAAAAGGGACTATAATTTGCCTGTAAAGAGGTTCATTGTTTCACCATAAAGGTATGTCTGAATTCCTTAAAATTGGACTTTCTGATAATAATGCCATAAGAGTCTTTGATGCACACATGTAAAATGAATATCACGCTGCTCTTTTGCGACTGTAATTACTGGTGACTAAGTTGTAACTTTCACAGAATCACGGGATTAATTGGTTTGGAAAAGCCCTCCCAGCCCATGGAGTCCACCCTGTGCCTTATGCCCACCTTGTCACACTGAGTGCCATGTCCTGTCATTCCTCAGACGCCTCCAGGGATGAGGACTCCACCACTTCTCTTGGCAGACCCTTCCAGTGCCTGACCACTCTTTCTGTGAAAAAAATTCCTCCTAATGTCCAACTGGAACCTGCCCAGGTGCAATTTGAGGCCATGCCCTCTTGCTCTATTGATGGTTGCCTTGGAGAAGAGACCGATCCCCACCTGGCTCCATCCTTCTCTCAGGGAGTTGTAGAGGGCAGTAATGTCCCCAGCGAATATCCTTTTATCCAAGTTAAATAATCCCAGATCCCTCAGTTATTCTTCATAAGACTTACCCTCTAGACCCTTCACCATTTTTCTTGACCTTCTCTGGACTTGTCCTTCTCCAGATTCAACTTTTAGGTCATCTTGCATTCAAAACCATAAAGGGTGACCACAAACCATCAATGTGTATTGTTTAATTATTATCTTTATCACTTAGTGTATATTTACTGGAATATTATTTTCAGTTTCACTGGGAGATGATTTGTCATTTTTAGTGTGTCTGTCTAAACAAACATGGAAAATGTCTAAAACAGTTGCTGCATGTTCTTGCAAAGAGTAGTAGCAGTTAATGCCTCCACAAATTTGAAATTAATACTGATGCAGTTTTAGTGCCTGATTTGCTTTAAATACTAATAGATTGACAGAAACATCTCTTTCATAACACATGTAGATTACAAGAATCTGAATCGTGAGAATTTGGCTTGGCAGCAACATTTATTTCCACTCAAAGTGGTTTAATTTATATTAATTCCCAACCACCATCATGTTCAACCAAGATGATTCATCAGGCATCTTTGACTATATCTATGCTAGTAAATAGAATGAATAAGAATCTTTTATCTGACATGAAACAAGGTGCATACCTGTCTTGCATCCATATATCTGTCTAGACTGTCTTATCTGCTTCTTGAAGCAAAGGGTGGTCTGGTTCACACTGTCTTAAGTGAATTCAGTATAGGAGCTATCACTCTACACAGAGGAAGCTGGCCTAGGAATATTTCAGGGATAATGTTCCATCCTTAACCAGGCAGGATTTGAGATCACAAACAACAATATTGTCCTGGTTGCATTTAAGTATCCTGTATCAAGGATAGAAAAGGCATGTATTCCAGAGTTACAATCACCATGTACAGGAACCTACAGATACCTGAAAAGTGTTACAGAGATAACAGAGCCAAACTCTTCTCTTTTGTGAAGGATGGCAAAACATCAAACAACAACAAAGTGTGACTTAGTATGTTCAGTGTGTCACTGAAAAGTACTTCCCAGATAACTTGTTGAATTTCCATCCTTGGAAGTTTTTAAGACTCAGCTAGACAAAATTACAAGTTGGCCTTACCTACTGTTAGTAATAGTCCTGCTTCAAGTGGGAGGTTGGGAAGACTTCAAGTTGAAAATTGGCACAGAATATCTAGAAGAGGGACTAATAGAATTGGGATTTAAACTTCTGTCATTATTAAAATCACAGATCTGGAATATGGTTCAGTCTTGACATTTGTTTGCATATTTTACTGAATGTTCTGTTTTGCTAGATGGGCTGTGAATGTTTGTGTTATCCTTCTGTGGTGCATCTTCTGGTTGGATAGATGTCTTTAAAAGGAGAGAAAGTGTCCCTTTTTCCTGAGACTAACTGAGGCTGGACAGACATTAGGATCACATTAGGATCATCTTCTAGAATAGGTGGACTAAAGATGGACCGTGAGTGAGACAAATCACAGAACAATATATTGTACAGAAAAACTCTAGTTCATGGTAAATCTGTACACCATTGCAAGTTGTTGAACTGAAGGTAAAGGTGACAGGAAGAGTTCCATCCAGTAAGAGGGATGTTGAAGACTATTTTGCCTTAACAACATTTTTTTTCCTGTTTTAAGTTTGTCTTTCTAATTTATCACAACAAAACTTAGATTTAAACTTTCAGAAAAATTTTTACATGCTCATCTTTAAGAAAACAGACTCATAGGATCCACTTACTTCCTTCATGGCATTAAAGGTATTGCTTTATCTAAGGGTAACCAATGTCTGTTCCTGAGGTTCATCTACAGACAGTGATAGACTGTCGAACGTATATTGCCAGTGACTAAAAGAGAAAAAAAAACACAGATATTCTTCTCTTGCTGAGCACCACTTGATTAGAAAATAAAGACAATTCATAGTTGCTTTTGTAGGTAAATGGCATCAAGATCCAAAAACTAGTGGTAATAGGAGATTTAAAACATTTAGACCAATTGGGAAAGATTGCAACAGGACATGAGGTAGAACAGGTAATACAAATAACAAGAAATTGATATTTCTTTTTTTTAAAGGCAAATTTTCTAAGGTCTACATAATAGGGCTATGTAGAGGCTGAGCAAATGCAAAAAAAATGTATTAAAGCAAGGTAATAATTCTCTAAAGGATAGTAATGATGTGCACACAAATTATTGTGGAATTGAGGACTAACAGAAAAAAATGAGACTTTGATTCATTGATAAACTAAAACATAAAAATATACAAAATATGCAGAAAATGGAAAAAACATTGAGATTAAATGATCATATTTTATGACTGTCTGGACATAAACACAAAAAAAAGCCCAAATATGACAGCAAAAGAAATTAATTCATTATTGAACTAAAACCAATATACCAAGGAGAAGTCTTCTGTCAGAGGGAAAGAAAACATTGACAGATTAAGACAGCCAGGGTGCATGTCATTTTTGAAAGAAAGCTTCACTGACAAGTTTCACATGAGTTTAGGAAATTCAAGTCCTGCTCAACCAACCTTCTCTCTTTTAATGACCAGATGACCCAGCAAATTGGCAAGTGGAGGAGGGAAAGGTTGTGGATAGGTCTACCCATACTTTCGTAAAGCCTTTAATACTGTCTCCCACAGCATTCTCCTTGGGAAGCCACAGCCAGGCCTTGGACAGGTACATTCTTCTCTGAGTTAAGGACTGGATGATGGCAAGGCCCAGAGAATTGTGGTGAATGGTGCCACATCCAGCTGGTGGACAGTAACAGGGGTGTCCCCCAAGGCTCAGAATTGGGGCCAGTCCTGTTTAATGTCTTTATCATGGAGATAGGTTCAAGTTCATTCTAAGTTTGCAGACCACACAAAGCTGGGGCGTGGAGGTTAATATTCTGGAGGGCAGGAAGGCTCTGCAGAGGGACTTGGACAGGCTGGACGAGTGGGCTGAGGCCAATGGAACAAAGTTCAACAGGACCAAGTGTTGGATCGTGCACATGGGTCACAAGAACCCCAGGCAGTGCTCCAGGCTGGGGGCAGAGTGTCTGGAAAGCTGCCCATTGGGAAAGGACCTG
>WBMV01000951.1:536255-552375 GCA_013396655.1 Campylorhamphus procurvoides | reverse complement strand
GTACCTTGTCCACAGTAAGCCCTTTTACTTGACTATGAATCTACCAGTATGGGTTTGATCTACTTAGTTGAGGTTTTCTAGTTTTTCCCCCTAGCTGTAACTTTCATGCCCCAAGAGGATGCTTTGAAAATCCTACCCTGTAAAACATCACCTGGAGCTCAAGGGGTTTCACCTGATGCTTATTTTTTCCCTTTCTCCAGCCAGAACCCACTTCCCACTGGGCAAGGCTGACAAGTCCAACATCATGCATATGTATTATCCCCAGCTGAATTGCGTCTTTGGCAATCAGACTGTAGTAAATAAAAGGTACAGCCTAAAGATCCAACAAAGTAAACAGGAGCTAGACTCTCTCTGGGCTTTGCAGCTGTTTCTGTATGTAAAATGATTAGTACATGTGTACATATTGGTGCACAGAGGAGAACAAGTTCAGATTTAACTGTCAATATGCATATGTGCATACCACAGCAACTAATTTGTTGTAAATAAAAAAAGCTAATAAACAAGGCTTTGTGAGTTTACTTTTTGTTAGAAAAGCTCAATAAACACAAGTGCTGGCTTTCTCCTAATCTACTCTCAGCAAATACCCTCAACATAACTTATTCTATCCACTGAAAATTTTCACTGTTTATCAGTTTAAAATTGATTGCTCTTTTCTTGTTTACTGTTGCAATAACTGGTCTGCAGCTGAAAGAAAAGAGGTTTATTCTTATAAATAAAAGAAGCACAGTCATATTCATGTTAAGAAATTTCCCTCATACTGTAGAGTTATAAAAATGGAGAAGAAAACTGCTGGAGGGAGGGTGTTGCCATTCTGCAAATTTCTATTAAATGGATGAAACAATTCCATGGAGTATGGATATCCAGTTCTGGCAGTTTCTGTCTGCTTTCATTCCACCTACATTTTACTGAATAAAAGGGTCTTCTACTACAACTGTTCTGGTAACTGTTCTGGTAAAAGCAGTGTTCTGCTGGCTGCAACATTAAGTTTTTCTGAAGTGATTGATAGTTCAAGGGGTTCATCAGCTCACTTAGACCCTGAACCAAAATATATTGAGATAACTGATGCATTCCTCTTACCAGAGTACATTTCACATCAGTCACCTGGGAAGGCCCTTTCTCCACCAGGTGTTCTGCAACACTCTACACCATTTGCACACTTGGCTATTCAGAAATCATGGTGTTGACATGTGGCTAGGAAATTCCCTTATACCCAAGTTGTACACAACTGCACACTGCTGGGTAGGGCCATGCACCCTTAAAAACAAAGATGACTCTTCCAGCAATACCAAGCAGAGCAGGAATGGATCCTTCAGTCAGCATATCATGGCCCACAAAACCAACAGTATCTGCAAGTTGCTAAAGTTGAAAACTTCAGAATAAAAGGGAATAAAAGGTATGTGCTATATGTGCTGGCATAGCCACAAAAAATTTTTACCTCTCCAAAAATATCTCTTCTACTCTTTGTGGACTTTTCCAAATATCTGGCTTATCTAAATTCACTGCTGGTAAAATAGCAGTAAATTAAAGAACCGCATTAGAAAGGGCAGTCCATACTGTCAAGCATTGATGCTAATTTTACACGAGTCCAGCAGGGGTCATATGAGGGACAGTGACTTTTTTTTTATACTTTCATTCTCTCCATTCCCTCCATTCTCCAGGGCCCACATAGCCACAGAGCAAAAAGTTAGGGGGAGGAATAGCTCCAAGGAGTCTGGCTCATCCCCTGGTCTGCTGTCCATGATGCAGAGTGGTCAAAAGCAATTGTACAACCAACTTGCCTCTAATGATGCCAGCCCAGAACCTTAGGGACAAGCAATTCCACACGGGCATGTTGGTCTAGCAAAGTACCTTGTCTCCTGCTCCATCTGTGTAATCTTTTCCCCACAGTGAAATACAACAGGGCTGAGCTGAGCTTATTTCCTTACCCATTGGGAACTCCTGACTGTTGAATGTCTAATGTCACAATCCTAACACTGTGTGGAAAAGGGTTTCAATTCTTAAAAAGTCCTCCCAAAGGTATTTGATTAAGTAGGTCAGTGTCTTGCCTAGACAACACAGTCCCTTCACTTTACTACAGAGCTGCTGTTAGGCTGCACTTTCAAGCAGTGTTTTACCGTGTAAGCAATTTGCTTGCATTAAGGGAACAAATACACGTGGCCTCTAACTGTTTACCTCTGGCCTTTTACATCACATATTCGGCCTTCCAAGTGCAAAATGCTACCGAGCCTCAACTCCCATTGAGTTCAGCTGAGCTGAGGATCTCCAGCATCTACCTTAAAAAGGAGACAGACATCCTTAGACCCTCTGTGTAACCCCTTTCCTTCTTTGTTACCTGCATCTTCCGGCCTGTCTGTTTTTTAAGTGATACCTCTGAGGGGAAGTGAAGAGTTTCTGTTATATCTTGGCTCTGCCCGACTGCCACTTTACTGCATAACCTCTCTTTTGCTGCATTCTCCAGCAGTCCATAAAAGTTACTTTAAAAACGAAGTTCCTCTTTACAGTCCAAGTGGTTGCCATTGGTTTTAATTCCCTTTCTCAGATCTTATGATTTATTCATCAAATTTCTACAGAAGGTCTACCCCACAGAACTTTATTCCCAAACACTGAGGCTTAAGTTTGCTTTGAAACATGAAATGCATTTATTTCATGTTTATTTTTATCTTATTTTGGTGTAATACCTTTTCATTCTAATAATCACTTGGTTTAATTTTCTGCACTGTATATATTTTCTTTTGTTCCTATCACCCAAGTAGTTGTTTAACGGTTAGCGATAAATTTGCATTTGTTTGATCTCAGGTGTCTTTCTGCCTAAAGAATTACTGATGCCTTTGATAATATATACTCCAAAGGTATATTGTTCTGAACAACTCTTTTGACCTACTTGTTTCCATAATGTTTGAGGTTTCTGTCAATGTGATTTCTCTTTATCATTTTTATTGTCTTCCCTTTACCAGAGGCTGATTTTCTTCTAACAGCCTATTTCAATTCAGTAAAACTCCCCTTTATTTTTTTAATTTTCTTAGGTTATTGAGGTCCCAAGATTCCAAAAACATTAATTTTACATTTTGTCAAATAGAAGGAAGTTCAGTAGATTCAAACAGAACCAGACTGAATAATCTTATCTATGTAATGTCCTTTTTCCTTTACTTTGAAAAATTCAGCAACTGTGGATGAAATTCTTGTTCCTGTGATAGGTTGAAATGAAAATTAAAGTAAATGTTATTTCATTAGATATGAAATATAAAACTCCTTGTCACTTTTAAAAAAAATTATTCAAATCTCATTATATAAGCAACATACAGAGACTCCTGATCCATCTAGTAGGCATTTTATTTCTCAAAAACCCCAACCTTGCAATCCAATCTGAAGAGAAGAGTCCTTTCACTTCCACTGAAAGCCAGTGAATCTGTTAGGCACTAGGCTTATAGAGATGTTCTGGCACTTAAAATATAGAGAGGAGCATAATAAGACCTTAAAAATCTAGGGAAAGTGAATTCCCACTGAAATAATTTCATTCAAGTACAGGTCTGTGTTTAGAACACAGTCTATTATACTTTAAATGAAACAAGGCAACAAATAATTTTGATTTACAAAAAAAAAAATAATCCAAGAATTGAGATTTCTCTCCCATGGAACAATAAAAGGATTCTTTGGGGAATGTTTGGACCATTTGTTTTAAAGGACCTATGAATTTAGGAGAAAATGATTCTTCTCTGTGAACTTTGTCACTCATTCAGAGATGTGCTGGGTATTGCATTATTGTGTCTTCTTCCTAACAATACTGACTGCATGTGCTGACAAAGGGGCAAAAGGCCTCATTTCACATCTGCATGTACAATCCTTGTACCACTAAAGAACCAAGGTTGTTATTGCTCATTTCAGTTTTTACAAAGAGACTATTTTGTTGAAAGGTAGGATAGCTTAATACTCAATATAACATGCCTTTAATAATTATACACTGTTACAAATACACCAAAAAGGCAATGTTCAGATTCAGGTTATTACAATGAGTTTGAAGATTTGGTTTCCAGGTTATATCTCAAAGATGACTGCATTTCACTTCAAGCGTAACAGCATTTTCAAATTCCTTTTCATAGAATATGAGAAAAAATTCCCTAAGTTCTAGTTAACAGTGGAGCCAACCCAAACTCAGAACTTCTACTTGCAGTATGAATAAAGTGTTCCTTAGAATTAAATATATTTGATCTTTTTGTTATATATGGCACTATCTATTCTAACTAGAAAAACCATAAAGAGTTATGTAATTATAAACTATTAAACAATATTATTTACCAAATACAGAAAGGTTTCTGCAAATACCACAGTGACTTTTTCTTGGAAAGAACAAATGTTTAGGGAGCAACTGCAAACTAAACTGGCAAACGGACACAGAACACCAACTCTGGAGATATCTTAAACTAATTTTGTAAATCACTGTGTAATTTACAGAGCAAGCTTATGAGGTGGCTAAATGAGCATTCCAAGATCTCACTGGAAATCTCCTTGCCTCTAACATTACTCTCAGCATTATCTCAGATGCCTTTAACAAGAGGAAACCTGCCCTGCATACACAGGTGTACTGGCAGCAGCGACACCAGTCGTGCAGCTGAGCACTGAGCAAGAACAGCAGCTCTTCAGTAAATCACAGCCTGTATCTGTAACAGCTAATGTGTCAGAGGTGGCCACACTGGGCAAGGTCTGCTTTATTTTATAAGTTCTTGGTATCTACATTAAAACAAATAAAAAGAAACATTAAAATAAATAAAGAGAAAAGCAAGCATCTTTATGGCATATCACCACTGTGTTTCTACAATTATTTTGAACATTTATCATTTAATACTATGAGTTAAGGAGGGAAAAGGGCAGAAATTGTTGTCACAAACTGTCTTAGAGGGGAAACTGATTACAAACATTTGAGAATTGTTCTTTCTTAACAAGACAATTTTATCCATACAAATAATTGCAATTAGACATTCATTATCTCTCTCCACCACTAATGAACAAGCTCAAACTGCAGTGGTTAAGCCTATGAAGAACTGGCCACTCCATTCCCTTATGACTTCTACTACCTCTTTATAAGCAATTAAGAATGTTTTCTGATGTATACTTTATATAAAACCAAAAGTTTAAACTGCTTGACAAATATTCCATTGTCCCTATACAGCTTACTGCTGCCACTTGTTTGGAAAAATGAAAGGTAAGTTGAAAAATGCACCTTTTCCATTTTCATCTCTAATTGAATTCTCTCTTGACCCCCTTATTCCCCATGGCTGTATTTCAGGTTTTGATGATAAGAAAAAGAATTTTGTATTTGGATAATACAATTTTCTCACTTGCCTTCAGCGACCTTCAGCTCAATTTCCTCTCCCCAGAGACACTGTATATTATAGAATTGAATCAAATTCCTTATTCATAGAAAAAAAGTTCCAATTTAATCTGAATATTCAGCATTTTACACTGGTCAGGGTGATGGATGGCAAATTGAAATGCTTTTGGTTCAGGTAATCAAATGGTAGAATTCAGACTTGTATTGAAAAAAATAATGAAGTCTATTCAATATTCTCATAAGGTGCAAAAAATGCACATTACATGGTAGAACTGGGGCTTTTTCTTATTATCTAACCAATAACATCTTCACTGCAAAAAGTACAGTAAAATATTAAGAATTTATGCAGGTTAGAACATGTGGTAAGCAGCCACTTTTGGGGGAAAATGCAGGCATCCTCCTAAGAGTGCTCAAATGAACAAATACAAAATTGGGGGGAAACATACATATTCCCAGTATGCAACTGCAGTATTCAATGGTGGCTTACTGAAGTCCCTTAATATGTTTCTCAATGCTTTTAGAGAAAGAAATACAGCCTTTTTAATCACTTCAAGTTGGTTGATATACTAAACTACTGTAATGCTCCATTTTCCATCCCCAAAAGTTTTGTCTTGTAATGTCACCAGTTCTTTCATTATTTCCAATTTCACTTTGGAAAGCCATCTTGCTACTTTTGAAGTTCAACCCCAAAACAACTGATTTGAACAACTTCAGCTTGGCACCACCCTATTGATGCAAATTGCTTGGACATTTGGACCCAGACAAGTCTCCAGGAAAACAAGAGGATAACCATGTTGCATAAATATGGCTTAGTCTAAAAATTCCATTAATAGTTACTTTCTTCCCTTCTAGGGGTGCACAGAATTACACTGTTTGATTTTCAACTACTGTATTAGAGTTATTTCTTTTATTTTATCTGGTGTATTTAAGCCACAAGCAATGCCTAACTGGCATCGCTAGCATTTAATTAAAAATGTGATGCAACAACCTTAATGTTAAGGCACTGTGTTAAACATGAGGCTGCCTCTACTGCCTGTACTACAACTTGTGGAAACAGGGAAACCTACTCAACGTTTCTCTCTCTCACTCCACACATGTGCACCTGGTGCACAGGCCAGGAAGATGAGGGGAATTCCTGTTCAGAGTAACTTCCCCAAACCTGGCAGACACAAGGCAGGCTTCACAACTGGGGAAGAACATTTTTCATCATTTTTCCTTTCTCCACATCACAAGCAGCTCATAGGAACAGCACTCAGACAAGCTTCCTCCATGGAAACCCAGGGCTCTGCACGATGCCGGGCATGATCGTGGGGCATTTATTTTTTCTAAGTAACCTGTCAATGGAGTTTCCTATAACAGCTTGCGCAGTTTCACAGCCACAGGGTAAAGATGGGATGTGAGGCACGTGGAAAAAGCATGGGCAAAAACATTCTCAAGAGCAGGATAAGTGTGCAGACTATCAAGGATAATGTCTACATTAAAAATACTTACAACTAAAAGGTTTTAATATTGAACTGACTCTTTCAAGTTAAGAAACACTGGCAGGAAATGGTGAATGCTGGCAAGAAGAGGAACTTGTGATCCACAGCACAGTCATAGGAGAAGAGCTGTACCTAGGGAGACACACAAATATATTCATTTCAATCATGCCACAAATTAAAAAATAAAAATTTAAAAATTGCATTTTCAACCTTCTCCACAAGAGCAATTTAGGAACCAAATATTGCACTCAATGTTGTATGCTGTAGAGGTAGGTCTTCAATGCAAGCCACTAAGGGGTACATTGATTAATACAAAAATAGAGCCCAACTACTGTTCCCAGATCCTTTATTTCCTCAGGACTTGCAGGAATAGAAGTCATTGAAATGCAATATTTTATAGGTTATAATATTTTAAAGGGAAGAGATACCAAATAGATACATGAAGTCTAGAGTGTTTTACATAATCAGAAACACAAAGTTGAGCTTAAGATGTCATAGAACAAGATTTAAGCATGTGATTTTGAAGTAATTCAAGTAGATGCTTATCCTCTGTCCTGAATAGGATGGGAAACAAGTGCATAGTTCTGATTAACCTATTAGCTGCATTTCAAGGTGCAGAACACTAAGGACATTTGCTGCATGCACTTACTTCTGCTAATAGTTATTTGGAATTTCTTTTGTGAACACCTTATGGGAATATAAAAAGTGTAAGACATACATTACAGGAATTTGTAGAGCTCAGTACAAAAAAAAAATTAGAAAAATAACTTTGTTGAAAAGTTGCATTCTGATCTTGATCCTTCCAGGAGAGTTCTTAGTACCAGCCCTTGTAGAAGGGCTAAGTATGGAGTTAGGACAGTAAAGCTACGTGAGGAGATGCTTAAAAGTCTGGAAACGGCAGCATTAAAATAATAATACAAACTCGTTTCATGTTACCATGGGGACTATTCCCAAAGGCCACATTAGCCTGTGGACACTAAGCCCCACAGGGGAACTTTTACAACCAAGGGATACCAACAGGCTCTTCTGGAGGGCGGTGCAGATCAGGGAAGTGGCTCCAGCCCAGAGAAGTCTGCATTACCCAGATAAATTTAGCCCCTGTGAGTGCTTCTCATACATTCAAATTATATTCTTTAGCTGCAATTATTTTCCCCAGGATCATATGGAACATTATGCAAGCTTTGTCTTCTTCCAGCTTGCACTTTTCTCATTTCCATAATAGTCCAGTATTGGATCTATACCTTGGCAGTTGCTGGCTGCTGTCACATTCACTTCTCTTTCCAGCTGATAATATTAAAAGCTAAACATTAATTACAGGGACTATTTCTCTAACCTTGTCTCTGGGACAGACTATTTAGTTGGGTACAGTACAGTCCATCACAGCTGCAGTCTATTTGATAAGTGCTTCTTAAAAGCTAGACTAGTTGTCTGCTGGGAATCCTGTCTCACAACTGGGGGAGCTGGGGGCTCTGAAAAGAGTAACATGGCTCAAGGCAGCCATTTGTTAGCACACCTCCAGTGCTTTCCTCGGAGCAATGGACAAACATTGTTGTGACAATGTGCAAAATACTATGTCCCAGCATTCCACGGGCATTTGTTCTTCCTCTGTACTCTCCCCAGTGAGCATGGAGGGCAGCAGACATTTCCATGTTAGCTGGCACACCACATGTGAGCTGCTGATATGCTGTGCCTTGTTCACTGCGAACATATGCCTGCTTGGGTAGCAGTTTAATAGAGCAGCTGAAGCTAATGCCATTTTTTTGGCACCACATAAAAGAGTTTGTTGCAGGGTCACATATATGCATATAAGGGGTCATGTACCAGCAAATTTTCAGGAAATAGTAGACATGCACATTATTAGACTGAATTGCTGTCTGGCTCCAACATCTAAAATATGTAACCAACTCTTACCCTAAGTCTCAGCACTCTGATGCACTTAAATCAGAAAAACATGTAGGTTTTTTGTGTCTTAAATGAAGCTTCTAGAGTAGGAAAAGAATATCAAGTAGCACCAGATTCTACACAGAAATACTTAAAGAAAAATAATGTTGAATTAGTGCCATTACTGACAGAATATTTAGATTAAGAAACACCTTCCAAAATCCAAGATTGCTTCTAAAATCTTGATTTTAAAGAAATTAATCCAGGCCTCATATATTTTATCTAATTAGGATTTTTGAGCCATTAATGTTCTATTTCCTATACTTGCTTTGCAAGTACAAGGGCTCTTTTTAATATACACATTTAATGGAAGATAACATTATTTCATAATTGTGAGACTCTGGAGCTTTACAAGAAAAACACTAAATCTTATTAAACTTGTGATAAAATTATTGGTGTTGGCAACCTTGCAAACATATGCCTAGAGCTGCACAGTGTTTTTCTCCTCTAACTACTGTAACTAAAAGGGCTTTAATGAGAGCAAAAGAATGTGGCTCTGTCTGCCCAGAATCTTTCGGAATTTTCACTTTTCCCTAATGAAAATGAAAACAAATACTTTTCTTTTTCTTCCTTTTTTTTTTTTTTTCTGTGAGCTTTTACGGACATTTGAACTGACTTTTGTAATGAAGAAGGATTAAGCAAACTCAGGGAAATTATAAATGTGGTTTGTATTAGTGTAGTAATTAGCTCATAAATTTAGAAATAGTTAATCTTTTAGTTTTGCTGAATGAAAATAGCAGTCAAATTGCAGATCAGATCTTGTAACTGGAGTAATGCAGTGGTGAATGAAACCCCCCAGAGCATGGGTGTCTGATCCCATAGCATTATGAAAAATGGAAATCTTGCTACTGGCTTTGAAGAACATGAGGTGATTTTAACCAAAGCTGTAAAATATAACTCAAGCAGCCAGATACTTAGCAGATAATAATAAAAAAATGTGATTTATTAGGTGTGTACTTCTCATTGTGTTGTAATCCAAAGATTAACTATATTATTTTAAGTTCAGTGAGCTAATTAGAGCAGTGGCAGCCAGCATAATTCTGTGGGTAACTGCAGTTTTCATCTAATGTATGTATGTATGTACCCAGATATTCAAAGACCATGCCCTAGAAATATACATGTTATTACAGAAAAAGTTGTGGGAACCAAGTGCTAAAAATATACTTGTCCATTATGTGATTTCCATTTATTTAGAACTGCAAAAGAAAAAAATCGTACAGGCACTATCTTTTTCATGTTGCCCCCTGGATAATCTAATGAAGACTGCTCTGAGCAAACATAGAGAAAAGTAAATTCTATCCCAAAGCAAGTTTTGGTCGCAATTCCTTAGAGTGGGTCCTAGCCAGGTGATGCAAGAGCCAAGCACCTGGGCATGGTAGCAGACAAGTAGCTGGCAGACATTGCAGAATGCTGAATACAATAGCTCAGAGTCTCCTCTCCCCTTTAATGATTGCACCAGGACAAGGCTAGAAGAGAACTGGGCTCAGTAACACTCAACATGGAGAATGAATGGACTCCCATTCTCACACCCCATAAACATCCTCATGCACACCTTGTTAAACACCACCCCAGCGATTGCATTTCAAGCAGTTTTCCATAAACTCCATGTGACCTGGATACAATGCTAGATAAAACCATCAGATAAAATACAGCACTCAAAGTATGTGAACCTGGGATTAGAAGATCAGGGTGACTTAATGCGGAACCAGCCTTCACATCTGGACTGCTGTAAACATTGCCCCGTCCAAGGCCCCTGTGGGAAAAAAAACAACACACGGATAGTAATTCAGTAAAATGTACAAGAACTGTTCATTGCTAGCCCTGCAGTGATAGGCAGTAGGAATTAATCTAAAAACACGATGGCAAACAACTGCTGAGCCAATTTTCTTCTCTGGCTTCTACTGCACCTGCTCTTACAGCATCTACATTTTGTACTCTTTTTTTCTTGCAAAAATGTAAATATTCCCACATTAAACCAGCTGCTCCTGTAAAGAGATCGCCAGTGACAAGACATTAGAATCTAACTACACAGTGCCTGTGATAAGGAGGAAATAAAATGTGTCTTCAAGTACAGAATGCTTAAATGCCTCCACTCATGATACAAGCTGGCAAGTTCCAAAGCATCTTGTATCTCTGATTTGCTCTTAAGGAGTTGTACATCAGCACAATAATAACCAGATCCTATATCACTGTAGTATTCCACCTCAAGATGGTAGGAGACAGAGAAAATTCAAGCCTAAAGTCTCAATATCAGGCTCTTCTGAGAGCATTGCTGGCTGCCAAACATGTGAATCAAGTCAGCATTGCTGACATTTTTTTGTCTGCATATGATGCTACTTCTGCAGGCCATATGACCTGTAGTTCACCATCCCAGTGCTATTTCTGGTAAGCCGCTGCAAGAAAGGATGGAGTGGCCTGGTTAGCTGGTATGGGGGCACAGATTAAGGGTTTCCCAGTTATTATAATTTTTTTAGCCTTTCCCTTCAATTTAGATAAGGCAGCACAAGGCATGCAAAGTCCTCTCCATTCTCCCCCAAATTAGTACCAGGATTAGGAATTTTTGTTTGAATGACAGTATGCTAGACTTTATCTTTCACTTAGTGAAAAGAAACATTTACACTGTCCTGAGTGAAGTCTCTCTGGCTGCATACCATAAGCAGGTTTACAAGGAACATCACCTTGGCAGCACAACCTCAGCGAGTTCTTCTGGCCAAAATTTTCAATAACAGCAACTTAAATTAAAGTGACTGATTTGCCAGAGATATTCAGCACACTTGCATCTAACTAAGTTAGCACACTGGGAAATCAGGGCACAGTTATTCTAGTGTTTATATATAGGTTAGAACGAGATTCCAGAGCATTATAAAAGCAAAAACCTCATCAAAAGGCAATATTCTACTTAAATCAACAGACTAAAGGGGTACTGTAATTGTCTTCCCTAGATGACATGTCATGGTTTAAACTGTCATGGTTTAACTCCAGCCAGTAGCTAAGCCCCACACAGGCACTCACTCACTCCCTCACCAGCAGGATCAGGGAGAGAACTGGAAGGGTAAAAATGAGAAAACTCATGGACTGAGACAAGGACAGTTTAACAGGGAAAGCAAAAGTCATGCACACAAGCAAAACAAAACAACTATTTCATTGCTTTCATGGACAGGCAGGTGTTCAGCCATCTCCAGGAGAGCAGGGCCCCATCATGCATAACGGTGGCTTGGGAAGAGAAACACCATCACTCCAAAATTCCCTCCCTTCCTCCTTCTCCCTGCCACTGTATATACGGAGCATTATGTCATACAGTATGGAATACCTCTTTGGTCAGTTGGGGTCAGCTGTCCTAGCTCCCAGTTTCCCATGCACACCCAGCCTGCTCACCAATGTGGCAGTACAAAAAGCAGAAAAGGCCTCAGCTCTATGTAAGCACTGCTCAGCAATAACAAAACATCTCTATATTATCAACCCTGTGTTCAGCACAAGTCCAAAACACAGCCCCATACCAGCCACTGTGAAGAAAATTAACCTACCCCAGACAAAACCAGCACAAACGCATATGAAAAGCTCTAGAATAAGAACTCATAATGATCCTGCATTGAACTACATGTGTTCCACCTCAACTTCCCACTCTGTTGAGTGACGACTCTACTTTTGAGACCAGATGAGACTACATCTAACACAGGCTTCTGAAAGCAAGTAAATATAATACTCCAAACACGTTTATTCTAACTTTAGACTTCTAAAATGTGGTTGTGTATACCTCAGATACTAACTGAAATTCCTATGAAATAGTGGAGAGGAACAGGACTTTAAAATCATGTTACATCTGATCTAGGTTACATGTCTACCTCAAGATAACATTAATCAAGGCTTAGAAATGCTGCTTTAGTCCCAGTAGGACAGAGGGAGCAGAGACACCTCTTTAAATACCCATATGTCTAAGTTGTACAGACCCAAGGTTACCATGGAAGAAGCCCAACCCTCACTACAAAAGGCTGATTAGGAATGGAAATGCTCCCTATGAACACCACTGCCCTGTGTCACTGTACACAGTCCACAAGGCAAAGGACATTGATATTTAGCCAGGAATGTATATTGGCAGTACTGCTAATATCACCGAGTCAAGACCAGTGAAACAAGGCCGGAAACGAGCTGTATGCAACAGAGCCAACAAGAGCTAGAAGCCAATGTGGTTCTTCACCTTCTCCATCAGGGTTAGTACCTCCATGCACTGGAGGTAGGGAGGGAGGTACTGTGCTACATGGATATACTAGCATGGGCATACTAACTCCACTGCACTGTTGTTGGGCCCAAGCACTCCTGTTATTAATTGGCCTGAGTTTTATCAATACACCACTCTCTTGCACTTGTTAAACACGTGCCTTACCTAAAGTGTAGTCTGTGTCTTTTACAACAATGCTAAGTGTGACTCCATCACTAAACCTTCAGGTATCAGTTGAATATCAAACACTTGGTACTTTAATATTCAATATTTATTCAGTGGATTTTTAAAGAAGCCCATCCATAAACCAGATAGATACATTTCACATAAAATGTAAGACAGTAGGACAGATTTTTGGTTTCCCTACAATGAAAGCAACATAGAAAAGGTACAGCTTCTGTACTCATTATATCATCAAGAACATGGAAATAGCAGTCAAAAAGGAATTTGAAGTTTCAGTTCTTGGTGGAAGATCTGAACAAAGAGGTCCAATTTTGGCCAAGTTTGGGCTTCTCTATCTCTACAAACACACATCCCTAGCAGTAAATACACTGCTGAGTAGACCTAATTCATCCAAATATGTTCAAAATATCCATGTGAATTGCCAGTATTTGTACAACCTGTTGAGGATGCCCGAAGTGTCTTCAGTTTAACAGAAGGTGTATGGAATTGATTCCTCTCTCATACCAATGTTAATCATGACAAACTCTAATAAAGTCAGAATTAGAATTGCTTTGAATACACACTAACATGCATGAGAGAACACTGTGACTGTGTGTTATCTCTCACAGGGTTTTTTTTCATTTCTTTTTTCTTATTTCTCATGTTCCTCTGGGAGATCTCATTGCCAGTTTCAACAAAGGCCATCATCTCTACGCAGATGATATCCAACTCTACAACTCTGTCAAGTCGCTCTCTGATCCCCTTCTTGCCACCTGTCTTCAACATGTCAATCAACAGATGGCTACACCATCACTAAGGAATGCTTCAAAGGCATTCAAAATGTTTTAAAAGTACTCTTTGTTCCACGTCTGTTGCTCTGCTATCAGTCTTCTTAATTCAGCCTTCAGTTCTCAGACAAAAATCTTGCTGCTCTCCATAATACAGGGTTTTCTCTTCCTCTGCTTTAAACCTAGTTCCATAATATTTACAGATTTTTCCCTACTTTGACATCTACTCTGCTTCTCTTATGTAGAATGTTTTACTCCAGCTTAAAGTTATGCCGTTTTGTCCACTTTGGCTTTCAAAAAACATACTTTCTAACTTCACCAACCAATGGGCAAGAAAAAGCATGCTGCTCTACTCCAAAAACTGGAGACTCCCTCAAGAACTTTCAACACCCTACAGGTTTTCTCTAATGCAGAATCTCATTTAAGACTTGTGAAAATACATTTCAGTGTCTACAGCAGTAAGTCAAGGCCCTCTGGTATACTTAAAAGTCTTACACTGTGTTTTGAAAGATGCTTCTGCTACTACAAAAATATACTTCTTATATTATCGAAACATAATTGTGTTGGACTGTTCCAGATTTCTCTCACAACATCTCATCTTTTGCTTCTCCTCAGCCCCTGATCTCCATGTCCTCTGTCCAAGCCTCCAGAACTGAGAAACCAAGCCCATTCCTTCACTTACATACCCTATTTTAAACTTGACCACACTTTTAAGCCTTCCCTTCAAACCACTGCCATCTTTTGTACAGCTTCAGTTCCACAGTAGTAATATTCCCAAGATTTGTGATAGCCTGTTATAAATCTGGAGTGTCTTTCATGGTAAAGGAAGTAGCAGAAGAGTAAAATGGATATAAACGAGCACATGAGCAGAAATACAGGAGCAGAATTCAGTGTAGGAAGTAGGGATCTGATGTAAAAACACAGATGACTTGCCAAGGTACAAAATACCAAGGAAAAAGACTATATGGGGCAATGCTCGGCTATCAAAGGCCCCACTGACAAATGCATCTGGGTGCCCCTGAAGGCTGGCAGCCACAAATTTCCAATGTGTGTTTTCCATGCAAAAAAAAAGGGCTGCAAACAGATTGGCACAGATCGTTCTCTTAATAAGGGGATTATCCTTTTATTTGTTACTGCCTCCACTTCTCCTTTCATATGTTATCACTTGCAATTACACTAGTGGCAACCACAGAAATTGCGTAGAAAGGGCATTTAGTGTTCCCCTTCTAACAGTATTTAACAGCTGGAACCAGCTCACATACTTTCACAGAATCACAGAATGGGTAGGTTTGGAAGGGACCAGAGTGGGTCATCTGATCCAACATCCCTCCTCAAGCAGGGTCATTCATCCCAGAGCACATTGCACAGAATCACATCTAGACAGTTCTTGAAAATCTCCAGTGAGGGAGACTCCACACTCTCTCTGGACAACTTGTTCCAGTGCACAGTCACCTGCACAGTAAAAAAGTTCTTCCTCATATTCAGGTGGAACTTCCTGTGCAACAGTTTCTGCCCACTGGTCCTAGGTCCCTTCATGTCCTAGGTCCCTTCATGTCCTAGGGCTTGGCAGCACCAAGAACAGCCAGGCTCCATCCTCTTGGCACCCTCCCTTCTGATACTTGTATCTCTTAATGAGGTCCCCTCTCGGTCGTTTCTTCTCAAGGATGACAGGCCCAGCTCCCTCAGCCTTTCCTTGTAAGAGAGACACTCCAGTCCCCTAATCATCTCTGTCACCCTCCACTGGACCCAGGAGCTCCGTGTCTCTCTCATACTGAGGAGCCCAGCACTGGACACAGCACTCCAGATGTGGCCTCACCAGGGCTGTGCAGAAGGGGCAGGGTCACCTCCCTCAGCCTGCTGGCAATGCTTTTTCTGATGCACCCCAGGATACCACTGGCCTTCTTGGCCCCAGGGGCACCCTGCTGGTTCCTGGATGGCTTGTTGTCCACCAGCACCCTACATGGTGTGACTCTTGGGGACGGTCCTATGCAGGGCTAGGAGCTGGACTCGATGGTCTTTGTGGGTTCCTTCCAGCTCACCATATTCTGTGATTGTGATCCCCCCCAGAGCTGCTTTCCAGCAGGTCCACCCCCAGCCTGTGCAGGTGCAGGACACTGCGTTTCCCTTTGCGGAGTTTCACACAGCTCTTCTTTGAACCTCCACCCTGCCGAGGTCCCTCTGAAGGGCTGCGCCCCCTTGCCCTCAG